>PVIH01018643.1:12514-37944 GCA_004025045.1 Sigmodon hispidus
ACATAGTAAAAATGGTAATTCTACCAAAGGCAATCTACAGATTCAATGCACTGCCCATCAAAATCCCAACACAATATTTTTTGGACCTTGAAAGAACAATACTCAATTTCATTTGGAATAACAGGAAAGCCAGGATTGCCAAAACAATTTTACTCAACAAAAGAACCTCAGGAGGTATCACCATCCCTGACTTCAAGTTGTACTATAGAGCTACAGTAATAAAAAACAGCCTGGTACTGGCATAAAAACAGACTTGTGTATCAATGGAATAGAATTGAGGATCCAAACATTAACACAAAAACCTATGAACACCTGATCTTTGACAAAGAGGCCCAAAATACTCATTGGAAAAAAGATAGTATATTTAACAAATGGTATTGGCATAGCTAGGTAGAAGTGTGTAGAAAAATTCAATTAGATCCAAGCCTGTCACCCTGCACAAAACTCAAATCCAAGTGAATCAAAGACCTCAATATAAACCCATCCACTTTCAACTTGATAGAAAGAAAGTGAGAAATACACTCTTTGGAATTGGCACAGGGACCACTTCCTAAATATAACACCAGTGGCACAGACACTAAGACCAACAATCAATAAGTGGGATCTCCTGAAGCTAAGAAGCTTCTGTAAAGCCAAGGACACTGTCAATAGGACCAAACGCCAGCCTACAGAATGGGAAAATATTTTCACCAACCCTACAAGTGATAGAGGACTGATCTCTAAGATACATAAAGAGCTCAATAATCTAGAACCCAAAACCTTGAATAACGCACTCAAAAAAATAGGGTTCAGATCTAAAAAGGGAATTCTCAGCAGAGGAATTACGAATGACTGAAAGACACCTGAAATAGTGCTCATCATCTTTAGCCATCAGAGAAATGCAAATCCAAACAACTTTGAGATACCACCTAACACTTGTTAGATTGGCTAAGATAAAAGGTACAGATGACAGCCTATGTTGGAGAGGATACGGAGCAATTGGAACACTCCTCCATTGCTGGTGGGAGTGTAAGCTTGTTCAGCCACTTTGGAATGCATTATGGCAGTTTTTCAGAAAATTGAGAATCAATCTCCCCAAGGACCCAAGGCTTATGGGTGTATCCCCTAATGATGCACTGTTGTAGTAAGTTTTCAGGAGGTTTGAACCTGGTTCTCACCATGGCTTTTGTCCCCCAAAGAAATGAATCACACACTTATATCCTTTACACTGTTTGGCCCATGTCTTAAGCATATTACTAGCTAGCTCATTCATTTTAATTTAACCCATTTCCATTTATCTTTCCATCACATGGCCCACAGCCCGTGGCTCACAGCCCATGGCTCACCTGGATTCCTACATGCTGCTTCTCTGGGGGACAGATTGAGACTGGCTTAACTCCACCCTTCTTCTTACCTGCTTGTGCTCTGATTCTTCACCCACTTCTACAGTGCTGTACGTAGGCCAAATCAGTTACTTTATTTACAGCATACAGAACATTCCACCACATTTCCTTTTTCCTGTCTAATTAAAAAGTAAGGTTTCAATTTCCATATAGCAAAATTACATACAACAGAACAGCTCTCAAGCAAGAATTACAGTCACAATATCCAGTCTATTTGTATTCCAAAATTAAAGAGAATATTCCATTATCTACCTTATCATTGTGAGTCTAAAGTTTCATATCTAATATACCTTTTAAACTAAAAAGAACTATACCTACAATTATTAAACCTTCAACCACATCAAAGACCACAGAGGGATATATTATTATGCAAACAAACAGGAAGTGCAAGCAACTTCCAAAGTCTAGAAAATGACAGAGATGGCATTTATCTGCCTGGACAGTCACCCAAAGTTCCTTTGTAACGTTGGGGCATCCATTTTTAGCCTTTATGGTCCAAAGTCTCTATCATACCTTTCAGTGATTCAGGAAATCTGACACAGTCCATCAGTCGCTTCTCCTTGTGTGCTGAAGAATGTCTGGCAATGTTTTCTGCAAAGCAGGAACCTGAAGTACCATCTTGGCTTGTTCTGCCCACATTCAGAGGTCACTTTCCTATGGAACCTGCATGTCCAGTTTATACAGCATACTGTCAAGCAGTCAATACCAAAACAGTATCTTGTCCAGTGGCTAACTGTTGCCACAAATTAATTTCCACATGAAGTTTCTTCAATGCCCATCATTTTCCTGAAATATATTGGTGCTGCCAGGAACAGACCTGTCTCACCTTCCAGAAAAGTCTAAGGTCTTAAAATATTTTAAATGCCATATTCTGCATGTCTTTGAAGTGTTTGAAGACTACCTATCTGACTGAAATATATCTTTGTATACCTATAAAAACCTAACTAACATGACTATAAGTTTGGTTATCATAGATGACTATTAATCTGCATTTCTCAATTACACATTATAATTTCAAATGAGTTACATTAGCATCATACCTTAATCAAGAGTAGAAAAATACATACAGTATAACAAAATTAACCTTAAGTTTATATCAATGAATCTTTCATATCTATAAAGTGAATCTTTTATATCTATAAAAGTGGAGTTTATATCAACTTCACTTATCTTTTCTAATCATTCCTATATCATATCCTCCTCCCCCTGCCATTTTTTTTAAGATTGACTATGACCATTAACCATTTATAATGAAAACAAACATTAGTAAGTAATATTTTGGGGAAATTGGACGAAGCTTGCTTTCTTTTACTGCTTCCTGCTGTCAAAGGACATTGATCTCATGGGATTTTGAAGCTGGATCATCTCAACTGGCTTCTTGGAAGCTGAGAATGTTCATTCAGGTGGCCTTGGCAAATGGAACCACATTTGCCTAGAATCAATCCACAGGTTTTTATCTTCTGTGGAGACAAAAGCAGAAACTCTTTTCCCAAGTAACATATTCTTATAAACAGATTTCAAAGTCAAGATATCTTTAAAATATAAGTATTGGTTTGACTTAGCAGCCTTAGCAATCAATTGTCTCTCTGCAATTAGCTCATTAAAAGTTAAAAAATTAAAAGTAATCACAATAACCATAATCCAGACTCTCTGTTTATCTGCCATCTTTCGTGGCTTTCTTATCTTTATTTCCTATTTCCCTTTCTTAAAGGGTTTCTTCACCCTTTTTTTCTTCTCTCTCCGAAGCTTATGCATATTTTACATACATTGTACCCTGTTTAGAGGTTTTGTGAGTCTAAATCTGTCTTATTGAGAATTCTTAATCATTTTTTAACTCAAAGAGCTTTTAAAAGGTTGGTGTCACTTTAATTGCTGACTCCACCCCTCTTGGCAGCTTTTCAATATGGCGGAGGAGCCCGATGCCGGCAGCCAGAACAGACTCAGATAATGCTGCTACCAGAAAAACCTTTTTAAACTATTTCCTTTCTGTTCAATATAAGCAGAAGCCTTAAATCAATCACACTGTAACAATCCTTTTGTGAAAAGTATGAGTTTCAGCTGCGTGCCATGGACAAGCCATTTTTAAATTCCTGCCTGAACACCACGCTGTCTCTGTACCATAAATCAATTCAAATATGCAATTCAGAAAGCCACTTATGGCTCTGTTTCAGTGATCTAGAACGCTCTTTAAGCTTTTTAAACTTTCTCAGGCTTTATGCAGGTGTTCTGTCCAATGTTGGGAAGCCATCTGTTGTAGTAAGTTTTCAGTAGGTTTGAACCTGGTTGTCACCGCAACTTTTGTCCCCCAAAGAAATGAATCACACACTTATATCCTTTACACTATTTGGCCCATGTCTTAAGCACATTACTAGCTAGCTCTTTCATCTTAATTTAACCCATTTCCATTTATCTTTCCACCATGTGGCCCACAGCCCATGTCTCACAGCCAGTGGCTCACCTGGATTCCTACATGCTGCTTCTCCTGGGGACGGATCGAGACTGGCTTAACTCCACCATTCTTCCTACCTGCTTGTGCTCTGATTCTCCACCCACTTCTATGGTGCTGTACATAGGCCAAATCAGTTACTTTATTTACAGCATACAGAACATTCCACCACAATGCACAGTCATACTCCAAAGGCATTAGCACAACTATGTTCATAGCAGCGTTATTTTTAATAGCAAGAAACTTGAAACAACCTAGATGTCCCTCAACTGAAGAATGGATTAACAAACTGTGGTACATCTACACAATGGAGTACTACTCAGCAGTAAGAAAAAATGATATCCTAAAATTTGCAAGCAAATGGATGGACTTAAAGAATATCCTCCTGAGCAAGGTATCACAAACTCAGAAAGGTAAGCAGAGTATGTACTGACTCATTAGTGGTCTCTAAACAAACAAACAAGAAAAAAGCCAAGCATACCCAAGCTATAAACCACAACCACTGAACAGCTTGGGATCAGAAACACCCTGGACTGACTCTTCAGATCCCACTCCACCTAAAGGAACACCTGATTCACTCTTGAGGGAGGGGGAAGAAAAATTGGATCTGCCAGGAGTGGAGACTGAACTAAGCAATATTGGGTCAGTGGGACCATGGGACTGTCTGCTGCCTGCCAAGGGAGGGAATGGGGAGTTGCAGAGAAGAAAAAATGACCCGATGTGGTGGGAGGGGGAAGGGACCTTGAATAAGGATATACAGGGATAGAAAGCATGACTTCTTTGTTCATAATAATAATAATAATAAAATGTATACAGAAAAAAAGAAATTACAGTTAAAGAATAAGAGATATAATTTCAGAATGAGTTTGAAAAAAAATTCGCTCAACATCTTTGGAAAAGAAAAGTTGGGATACGTGTACATTTGAAGCTGTTGTCAAAATCAAGTTGTGATTGTTGCCAACTCAAAAAAAAAGAATTCTATTGTATTACAATAGAATCTAATATAAAGTATATAATTTATGTAATTATACATATACTTTACAAATTATAAAGTATGTAATTATATATAAAGTTGAGTTTATTTTTGTTACTATACATATACCTTCATGATTCTTCAAGGTATTATACTTACACATTTCATCTAACACTGTAATAGAAATTGCTGGTCCATAAAATTTATTATTACCAACTAATTAGGATATAAAGAAATACAAGGTAGTAGTTAGACATTACAAACTTATACAAATATGAGATATGTATTTAAGATCAAACAAATATATATAACACTTCAAACATTTCAGAGATCTATAGAATATGACCTTTAAGACATTTTAATAACATAGATTCTTATTATTTTTATGGCAATAGGACATCTGTTTGTGGCAGCATCAATCTACTTCAGACAAGATTATGGACATCAAAGAAACTCCTCCATATGGAGTTGACCTTCTTTGTGACAAAAGTTAGCCACTGAACAACAAAGTACTTTTGCCTTGACTGCTGACAATATAATGTTCAAAATGGACAAAAGACACACACACACACAAGAAATGCTGATTCTTGTCAAGACAAGGTAGGAAGGTCTTTGAGAATATTCTGCTTCACAGAGAAGTCTGTCAGACATGGTAGGCCTGTAGGCCAAAGATGGATGCTTCAACAATACAGAAGGAACTTGGGTGACTTCCCAAGCAGCCAGCTTCTTTATTTTTTACATTTTTTGGAAGTTTCTTGATTGCCTATGCTGTTTACTTAGTTAATACTTCCTTCTTGGATCTCTGAGGGAGTTCAAGATGAGATAGTTATAGTTTTCTAGTGACAGTTTTAGAAAAGAAACTCACTTAGAAGTTAAAGTGCAGAAGTTTGGGAGGCAGCAAAATATAGTTTTTTTAGTTAGTAATACTAGTTAGATAGAAATTCAATGAGAGACAATCCGTTGAACTCACCAAAATAAGATAAATAATGAATTTTTTTTAATTTGTCAATTGTGAATGAAATGGACATTATTCATGTAATTATTGTTTTATATATTGTATATAATTATTGTACCTACCATATATGATGTATCTTATGTTCATCTTTTTTGACACAAAAGGAGATATGTGGTGACATATTATATATTTAATAAAACAAGTCTAGAATATCAGAGAACAGATCTACCCATAGTCAAGCTAGAGGGTCAGAGAATTGTGATTTATGCCTTTAATCCCAACACAGGGAGTTGTGACCTAGGTCTTTAATCCCATAACTCCAGAGACAAAGATCTTTTTGTGTTTCTGAGTTCAAGACCTAATTACCAAATAATAGTTGCTCACACCTTTAATCTTAACTCTAAAATATAATGCAGAGCTGAGCCCAGAAGTGAAACAACTAGACAAAGAAGGTATTTAAGGCAGGCAAAGGAAGACAGATTTATTCTGTAGAAGTCACAAGAAGCAAGGTTGAGGAAGATGGAAGATAGTTTTTACCCTGAGTAGTTGGCTGGTTAAGATTTGACTATGGTCTGTTTCTTCTGATATTCTAGCTTTTCCCCAATATTTGTCTCTGTCTTTTCATTTAATAACAACTATAAATAGTGATACACAGTGTAATATCTTTTTCTAGGATTTTTTTTGCTCTGTATTCTAGTTTCCAAAGGAAGAAGAGTCATTAAAGTAAACCCAGTATCATTGTTTATGAGTCTTAGTTCTGCCTAATAGAAATAAGGTTTCTATTGCTGTAAACAGACACCAAGTGAACTTTTTTTTCCCTCTTGTCAGTCCTCTCTTAGCCATTCCTCATACCATCTTCCCACCTATTCCCCAAGGAGGGCAAGGAATCCCAAGGTGAGTGACTTTGGTATGGAATATCCAACTGAGGTAGGTACGAACTCCTTATCCCAGTATCAAGGCTGAGTAAGGTGTTCCTCTGTAGGGAATGAACTAGGAGTAGCCAGTTTATGCACCAGGAGTAAACTCTGGTTTTACTACAAGAGGCTCCACAAACAAGGCAATTCTTAAAAAGAAAAAAATGCTTTAATTGGATGGCTAACATTTTTAGAGGTTTAGTCCATTAGCATCATGGTGTGGCATGATGGCATGTAGACAGACATCATGCTGGAGCTAAGAGTTGTGCATCTTGACTTTCAGGCAACAAGAAGTTGTCTGAGTTTCACACTGAACTTGAGTATAGGACACCACAAAACCCACGTTCACACTGACAAAATTCCTTCAACAAGGCCATAGATATTCCGACAAAATATCACCTCCTAATGGTGATACTCCCTTTGGGGACCATTTTCTTTCAAACCACCGCATATCTCTAGTACAATTAATTTGTCATATCACATGGAAACTTTCTGTGATGGAGGTGGTAAATGACAAGTTTGTATATAGTATAATAAAAATTCTACTTAAAGGACAGCTGAGCAATGGGTGTAAACACAACTTAGAAGAATAAAAATAACAAAAACAATGGAAGGTGGTTTGAATGGTGTGACACAGGGTAGCCTGTGGTGGTATTACACATATAAGCTTGTGGTGACATTTATGCAAATATGGTAGTAGAACAAATCATAATGAATTGGAATAGAAGAAAAGCAAAGACTTAAATACAGCTTCCTCCTCAGGTCTGCTTCTTATAATTATCCATATAAAAGGCTTGTGAATCTTTCATGAATAGGCAAAGTAATCTCTACATTTTTATATTTTGATGTCATTGGTTGGCTAGAATAAGTCTCCTAAGTCTTTAAAGGGGATATGCTCACAGTGTCATATCCTTGTTAATAGATATCCCTTTAAATGAAAACCAAGAAGATTAAACATTGTGAGGGAATTTTTCTTGTCTCCCAATCAGTTCAGCAGTGACCACACATACTAATGAGCAGCTGATGACCGCCATCTGGATAACAAATACTCAACTGTGGCTTTTAATTGTATCACAAAATTCAGAAAGTGAAGGAAAGATAATTTTTTTCTAAGCTAATTGCTTTTCTACTAATTTCAAGTGTTCAATTATTCATTGATTTTTTTTAAAAAGAATTAAATGTGAAATAGACCCACGACTTAGTCTAATCAAGGTTCTTTATATAAAAAGTATATGGGAGAATTTTCAATAGCAAGCTGACCATTATAGATAAGGGAGAATCCATGTGACACTGCTTTGAAAAGCACTGTAATTAAATGCTAAGCTATTTGATAGGATGCCATATGTGGGCTTTGTAGCTTCTGCTGAGCTCCAAGGGAGACTGACCTGTGTCACACTAAAATGCTTCCTTTAGGGGGACAGCAAACAAGCCACTGTGCTTCCAAGGCCAATTTAAAGAGGACTTCCTTTGTACAGACACTTAAATCCTAGTCCTCAGAAGCAAAACACATAGCAAGTGCTCATAATAAGCATATCTGTATGTGGGGTAGGGCATGACTGTAGTATACTGCTTTGTTGATTCCAAAGTAACAAAGAACCAAAACTCTAGGCAAAATAATTTATACTCTACCCTTTATCTTAATGAGATGAAAAAGACTGTATTGAAGAATATGTCCTGTAACTATGCAAAAGCACACAGAATATCAGTGTTCCTGGAAAAGAAGCCATTTGAAACATATAGATGAATCACAGAGACTGTAAGAGCTATATAGATATGCAAGAAATTTTAGTGGCTGTGCATGTCTTAAAGCAGAAATGATGGCAGTTCACTAAAGAAACCATGTTTTCTGGAGCAAACATGAAATTAAACACATTCAGAGTCTTGACACATTATTTTGTATGGCCATTGAACATATTTGAGAAAACATATCTTTGCTAATTGGTAAATGAATTAAGAAAATGTAGTTAAAAGCCTTGTAGTGATGGCACATACCTTTAACCCCAGCACTCTAAAGAAAGAAGTAGGTGGATCTCTGTGAGTTTAACATCAGCCTGGTTTACAGAGTGAGTTCTAGGACAGTCAGAGCTACACAGAGAAATTCTGTCTTGAAAATAACAAAACAAAACAAAAGAATCCATGGTTATCAATTTGTTTCATATTCTGTATTTCCATAATGTTCAAAACATCTTCAAAAAATAAAGCACTCACATAACAAGTGGGTATGGATAGGAATCTACATATTTTAAGACTTTCCAGGAAATTTAATATGCTAAAAATAATTTATTCAAAGTAAGTTTAGATAAAAACAAATTCTTACATTTAAAAAGAGAACTGAGGAGGGCAAAGTATCAGAGAAGGATAGAGAATAGATGCAGAATAGTCAAATAGCTCTCTGAAACTTTGTTAAACATGAGTTTCACACTGTGAAGAAATCAGACAGTGCTATTCTTTGTTTCATAACTATACATGAATAAAATGTTCAATATGTGCAACTAGCATGCATATCATTTTAAACTGTTTAAAAGGCTGCAATCTTCAAAAAGCAAGCTAATTATCCTGTGTTAGATAAAAGCTACTAAGGACATATTTAGTAATCACTTACTCTATAGAATAAACTTTAAAGAATTGATTATTGAAACTAACCCAAAGTGCCTGCAACATTCTGGCTTGTGCTTGTGAAAAATACTAACAAAAGTAAATATTGTTCAATGTAATAATGGTCAGTTTGAGAAGCTCCCTTGCCTAACCCTAACAACTGATTTAACTGAAAGTGACAAGGGAAAAAATAGTCAATATTTAATTTTCTAAAACCATATTCCAAGTTTGGGCAAAAATGAAAGCGTTGTCAGACCCAAATGAAGCACCAAAAGTTGTCAGTATTCAAAGAATAAAACTCAATTTAATAAAATCAACCTCTATGAAAGAATTTTGTTAGTAACAGGGATATGATACTCAAATTTAATGAAAATTTTGTCTGCTCAGAGAAAATAAAAGGTTTCCTATGATAAAGTTTTATCAGTTCCCATATTGCTAAGTATGGATCATGCCTACAACCCTGCAGAAAAGCCTGCAGTCTAAAGGAAAAATATAGAAAGGAGATATTGATCAGAATTTTTTTAGGTATTGCTGCTGTATTGGAGATGCAAGTATGATGTCATTGAATAGAAAATGATAAAATAAATTAATAAAACTTCTGAGCAGGTATGTGCCAGGTCCACAGCATTATTACAGAAATGACAATAGAATCTACTTCATCCCAAATTCAGGGATATTTCTTTCTCAGAGTTACACTAAATAGAATCATAAAATCACTTGCTCTATATCTATTTTATTCAACATTCAAACATGTCATCCACATATTCATCATTTATATAGGTATGTTCTAAAGACTCAGTAAGGGAAAGTCTAGAATCTGGGAAGAAGATGCTTTCAACAAATGTTAAATCTTAATATATGAAATAAGACAAAGGCCTGGAACATAGCTCTGTGATTACAAATATTTGCTGCTTTCACAGAAGATTCGAGTTTGGTTCCCAGCACACAAATTACACATTTCTCAGCTGACAGTAATGCAGTCTCCCCACAGGGCTTCAGATGCTCTCTCCTGCTCTCTGCCAACTTCTATACTCAGGCCCACATACACACACACAAATAAATTATTGTTAAAATTGAGTGGTTGGGTATTAGGGTAATTGTGGCCTCATAAAAAGAGTTTAGCAATATTCCATAAATTTCTACTGTATGGAACAGTTTGAGGAGTATTGCTATTAGTTCTTCTTTGAATGTCTGGTAGAATTCTGCACTGAAACCATCTGGGCCTGGGCTTTTTTTATTTGGGAGACTTTTAATGACAGCTTCAATTTCCTTTGGGGTTATAGGTCCATTTAGGTCTTCAATCTGATCTTAATTTAATTTTGATAAGGGGTACCAGTCCAGAAAACTGTCCATTCTTCTAGGTTTTCCATTTTTGTGGAGTATAGATTTTTGAAGTATGACCTGATAATTCTCTGGATTTCCTGAGGGTCTATTGTTATGTCCCCCTTTTCATTTCTGATTTTGTTGATTTGTATGCTCTCTCTGCTTTTTGGTTAGTTTGGATAAGGGCAATATCTTGTTGACTTTCTCAAAGAACCAACTCTTTGATTCATTGATTCTTTGTACTATTCTTTTTGTTTTAATTGTATTGATTTTAGCTCTAAATTTGATTATTTGCTGATGTCTACTCCTTCTAGGTGAATTTGCTTCTAATTGTTCTAAGGCTTTCAGCTGTGCTGCTAGTTCTCTTGTGTGGGATTTTTCTAGGTTATTCATGTAGTCATCTAGTGCTATGAATTTTGCTCTTAAGACTGTGTCCCGTAAGTTTTGGTATGTTGTGGATTTATTTTCATTGAATTTTAGGAAGGCTTTGATTTCTTTCTTAACTTTTTCCTTGACCCAGAGGTGATTCAATTGAGAGATGTTCTGTTTCCATTTCCTTCACTAGATTCTTGGGAGGAGCATTTCAGACAAGGCATATGACTGACTCACATATATTTCTGACTTCTCTGGCCTCTAGTGAAGAAGGAATCTGTGAAGACCACTTCAGCATCCTTTTACATTACCAGTTCAAAGTGCTCTGTTTTATTAAGGGTTTCTATTGTTGAAATAAAATTCCATGACCAAAAAGCAAGTTGGGGAGAAAGAGTTTATCTGTCATACACTTTAGCATTCTGTTGGCCACTGAAGGACGTCATGACAGGAACTCAAACAGGGCAGGATCCCAGAGGCAGGAGCTGATGCAGAGGCCATGGAGGGGAGCTGCTTCCTGGCTTCCTTCCCATAGCTTGCTCAGCACACCTTCTTATTGAACCCAGGACTGCCTGTCCTGGGATGGTATCACCTATCATAGACTAGACCCTGCCTCACTGATCACTAAATGAGAAAGTGCCTTACAGCTGGATCTCAAGGAGACATTTTATCAGCTGAGGTTTCTTCCTCTCTGATGACTCTAGCTTGTATCAAATTGATATACAAAACCAGCCAGTAGACACTACTATGAAATAGATTCAGTTAATACATGGAAGTTGGCTTTAAATCAAAGTTTGGTATTTTTAGTTTCTCTTAATATGAAGAAGAAAAGATGGGAAAAAAGAAAAAATATAAAGGAGAAAAATATATTTGCCTTTTAAGTGGTGACTGTATTAGAAATCTTGGAAACTAATTTTAAACAGAGTCCAGTGAGTAAGCATAATTATTTTTATTTTGTGATTGCTTTTTTATTAATTTATTCTCTTATATTTTACATCCAGACTGTAGTTTCCTCTTCCTCTTCTACTCTGGGTCCTCTTTTCTTCAGAAAGGTCAGGCCCCAAGGGATATGAACTAATCATGGCATATCATGTTGCAGGAAGACCAGGCATCTCCCTCATCTTAAGGCTGGCTGAGGCAACACAGTATGTGGAAAATGGTCACAAAAACAAACAAAAGTATCAGGAATAGCCCTGCTTCCCCTGATAGGAGTGCCACAAAAATACCAAGCTATCCCACCATAACATATCCAAGAGATCCCAGGTTAAAACCACCCATGTCTATGTGCTTCTTAAATTGCAAGTGGTACTGTTAAGGTTTAATAACCACTTAATTTAAATAAAGCAACTCAATTTATATCAAAACTATTTTGCAAAAATGTTAACGCTTCCTTTTCCTAACATAGACCCAATAAGATTGTACTAAATCTAAAACGAAAATTAATGTCCCTCGAAGGTATGCTCTTTTTGCATATTTTTATGTATTATTTGGTGGTTTTACATCATGCACCCCATCAAACTCAGTTATCAGTCATACCCACAGTTTCATGCCCACTCTTATGATTTCCCCATTTACATAAAAGCCCATTCATGCTGTTCATTTACTTACTGGGGCATATTTAAATACCCTGTGGCCAGCCCCTTAAAGAAAATGAGTCCTTCCTCACACACACCCCTTCCAGGGGCCATCAGTGCAGAAGTGAAATACTGTGTCATTTAGCTATATTCTAGCCTTGAGCTCTTATATACAATGACATTTTTTTTTTCAATTCACTAATGAGTGAGTACATCCCCTGCTTATATTTCTGGTTTTGTGATATTCTCAGGAGAATATTCTCCAATTCCATCCATTTGTCTCCAAATTTTAGGATATCATTTTTTCTTACTGCTGAGTAGTATTCCATTGTGTAGATGTACCACAGTTTGTTAATCCATTCTTCAGTTGAAGGACATCTAGGTTGTTTCCAGGTTCTTGCTATTACAAATAATGATGCTATGAACATAGTTGAGCTAATACCTTTGGAGTGTGAATGTGCCTCTTTAGGATATACACCCAGAAGAGGTACTGCTGGGTCCTTGGGGAGATTGATTCTTAATTTTCTGAGAAACCGCCATATTGCATTCCAAAGTGGCTGAACAAACTAACATTCCCACCAACAATAGAGGAGTGTTCCCCTTGTTCCACATCCTCTCCAACATAGGCTGTCATGTGTACCTTTTATCTTAGCCAATCTAACAGGTGTTAGGTGGTATCTCAAAGTTGTTTTGATTTGCATTTCTCTGATGGCTAAAGATGAAGAACACTTTTTCAGGTGCTTTTCAGCCATTTGTAGTTCCTCTGCTGAGAATTCCCTTTTTAGATCTGTACCCCATTTTTTAACTAGGTTATTCAAGGTTTTGGTCTATAGATTCTTGAGCTCTTTGTATATCTTAGAGATCAGTCCTCTATCACTTGTAGGGTTGGTGAAAACCTTTTCCCATTCTGTAGGCTGCCGTTTTGTACTATTGACAGTGTCCTTGGCTTTGCAGAAGATTCCTAGCTTCAGGAGATCCCACCTATTGATTGTTGGTCTTAGTGTCTGTGCCACTGGTGTTATATTTAGGAAGCGGTCGCCTGTGTCACTTTGTAGAAGTGTATTTCCCACTTTCTTTTCTATTAAGTTCAAAGTGGCTGGGGTTTAAGTTGAGGTCTTTGATCCACTTGGATATGAGTTTTGTGCAGGAAGACAGGCTTGGATCTATTTGCATTTTTCTACACACTTCTACCCAGCTATGCCAACACCATTTGTTAAATATACTATCTATTTTCCATTGAATGTTTTGGGCCTCTTTGTCAAAGATCAGGTGTTCATAGGTTTTTGGGTTAATGTCTGGATCCTCAATTCGATTCCATTGGTCCACAAGTCTGTTTTTATGCCAGTATCGGGCTGTTTTTATTACTGTAGCTCTATAGTATAGCTTGAAGTCATGGATGGTGATACCTCCTGAGGTACTTTTGTTGAGTAAAATTGTTTAGGCAATCCTGGCTTTCCTGTTATTCCAAATGAAATTGAGTATTGTTCTTTCAAGGTCCAAAAAATATTCTGTTGGGATTTTGATGGACAGTACATTGAATCTGTAGATTGCCTTTGGTACAATTGCCATTTTTACTATGTTGATCCTACCAATCCAGGAACATGGGAGAGCTTTCCATTTTCTGATATCCTCTTCAATTTCTTTCTTCAGTGATTTAAAATTTTTGTCAAATAGGTCTGTTACTTCTTTGGTTTTTGTTTACACCAATGTATTTAATACTATTTGCAGCTATTATGAAGAGTAATGTTTCCCTTATTTCTTTTTAAGCTCTTCTAACTTTAGTGTATAGGAGGGCTACTGATTTCTTTGAGTTAATCTTGTATCCTGCTACATTGCTGAAGGTGTTTATCAGCTGTAGATGTTCCTTGGAAGAATTTTGTGGGTCGCTTATGTATACAAATATATCATCTGCAAATAGAGACAGCTTCACTTCTTCTTTTCCAATTTGTATCCCCTTAATCTCTTTTCGTTCCCTTATTGCTTTAGCTAAAACTTCAAGAACTATATTGAATAGATAAAGGGAGAGAGGACATCCTTGTCTAGTTCCTGACTTTAGTGGGATTGCTTTGAGTTTTTCTCCATTAAGTTTGATACTGGCTGTCGGCTTCTTGTAAATCGCCTTTATTATATTTAGGTATTCTCCCTTTATTCCTGATCTCTCCAGAGCTTTAATCATAAAGGAGTGTTGGAGTTTGTCAAAGGCTTTTCCCACATATAAGGATATGATGATGTGGTTTTGTTCCTTTAGTTTGTTTATTTGATTGATAACATTTACAGTTTTTCATATGTTAAACTAGCCCTGCATTTCTGGGATGAAGCCTACTTGGTCGTGGTGGGTGATATCTTTTATACATTGTTGTATACAGTTTCTCAAAATTTTGTTGAGAATTTTTGCATCAATATTCATGAGGGAAACTGTTCTGTAATTCTCCTTCTTTGTTGTGTCTTTGAGTGGCTTGGGTATTTGTGTAATTAGTGGGAATTGTGGCCTCATAAAAGGAATTTGGCAATATTCCTTCAGTTTCTACTGTGTGAAATAGTTTGAGGAGTAACGGTAGTAATTCTTTGAATGTCTGGTAGAATTCGGCACTGAAACCATCTGGACCAGGGCTTTTATTTTTAGGGAGGTTTTTAATGACAGCTTCAATTTCCTTAAGGGTTATAGGCCTGTTGAGGTAATTAATCTGATCTTCATTTAATTTTGGTAGATGGTACCTGTCCAGGAAGCTGTCCATTTCTTCTAAGTTTTCCATTTTTGTGGAATACAGATTTTTAAAATATGATCTGATAATTCTCTGTATTTCCTGGGGGTCTGTTGTTATGTCCCCCTTTTCATTTCTGATTTTGTTGATTTGAACACTCTCTCTCTGTGTTTTGATTAGTTTGGCTAAGGGCTTATCTATCTTGTTAACTTTCTCAAAGAACCAACTCTTAGATTCATTGATTCTTTGTATTGTTCTTTTTGTTTCAATTGTATTGACTTCAGCTCTATGTTTGATTATTTCCTGCCATCTACTCCTTCTAGGTGAGTTTGCTTCTAATTGTTCTAAGGCTTTCAACTGGGCTGTTACGTTTCTAGTGTGGTATTTCTATAGGTTTTTCATATAGGCATCCAGCACTATGAATTTTCCTCTTAAGACTGCTTTCACTGTGTCCCACAAGCTTGGACACGTTGTGGATTTATTTTCATTGAATTCTAGGAAGACTTTGATTTCTTTCTTAATTTCTTCCTTGACCCAGAGATGGTTCAGCTGAGTGATGTTTAGTTTCCATGAGTTGGTAGGCTTTCTTTGGGTTTTGATGTTGTTGAACTCTAACTTTAGGCCCTGGTCTTCCGATGTGTTACAAGGGATTATTTCCATTTTTTTGTACCTGTTGATATTTGCTTTATGACCAATTATGTGGTCAATTTTGGAGAAAGTTCCATGAGGAGCTGAGAAATATGTATATTCCTTTGCCTTTGGGTGAAGGCTTCTGTAGATATCTATTAAATCCATTTGCATCATAACCTCTTTTAGACTCCTTATTTCTTTGTTGAGACTCTCTCTGGTTGATCTATCCAGGTTTGAAAGTGGGGTATTGAAGTCTCCCACTATTAGGGTGTTAAGAATTGATGTAGGATTTGAGCTTTAGCAGTGTTTCTTTTACATAAGTTGGTGCCTTTATATTAGGGACATAAATATTCAAGATTGAAATTTCCTCTTGACCAATTTTTCCTGTGATTAATATGTAGTGACTATCTTGGTCCCTTTTAATTGCTTTTAGCTTAAAGTCTGCTTTGTTAGATATTAGGATTGCAACCCCTGCTTGTTTCTTAGGACCGTTTGACTGGAAAATCTTTCCCCAACCCTTTATTCTAAGCCTGTGTCTGTCCTTGCAGTTGAGGTGTGTTTCTTGTAGGCAACAAAAGGATGGCTTCTGTTGTTGTATCCATCTTGTTAGCTTGTGACGTTTTATAGGAGAGTTGAGACCATTGATATTAAGGGAAATTAGAGACCATTGATTCATATTTCCTGCCATTTTTGGTGGTAACTTGTTTGCATTTCCTTTCTCTGGGGTTTTCTTCTGTGGAATTATTGATTGTTTGTGATTTCATGGGTGTATCTGGGGTCCTTAGGTTGGAGTTTTCCCTCTAATACTCTCTGTAGTGCTGGATTGCTAGATAGATATTCTTTCAGTCTGACTTTGTCCTGAAATACCTTATTTACTCGATCTATGATGACTGATAATTTTGCAGGGTATAGTATTCTAGTTTGGCAGCCATGCTATTTTAGCCTCTGTATAACTTCTGACCAAGCCCTTCTAGTTTTCATTGTTTCCATTGAATAGTCAGGCGTTATTCTGATGGGTCTGCCTTTATATGTGAGTTGGCCCTTTTCTTTTGCAGCTCTTAAATTTTTTTCTTTGTTCTGTATGTTTTGTGGCTTGATTATAATGTGGCATGCTGACTTTTTTTTGGATCATATCTATTTGGAGTTCTGTAAGTTTCTTGTATCCTTATTGGCATTTCCTTCTTCAGGTTAGGTAAGTTTTCTTCTATGCTTTTATTGAAAACATTATCTGTGTCTTTGAGCTGGTATTCTTCTCCTTCTTCTATTCCTATTATTCTCAAATTAGGTCTTTTCACGGTGTCCCAGATTTCCTGAACATTTTGAGTTATGGCTCTTTTAGTTTTACTATTTTCTTTGACTGATATATCTATTTGAGCTACTGAGTCTTCCACTTCAGAGATTCTATCTTCCATCTCTTGAACTCTGTTTGTTATGCTTGTATCTGTGGTACCAGCTTTTTTCTTCAGGTTTTCTATTTCCATCTTTGCCTCATTTTGTGCCTTTTTTATTGCTTCTATTTCAGCTTTTAGTTCCTGGCATGTTTCTTTCATAGATTTGTTCATCTCTTCCAATTTTTTGTTTGTATTTTCTTCTATTTCTTTAAGGCTATTTTTTATATCTTCTTTGAGAGTTTCGATGATCATCAAAAATGAATTCTTGGTGTTGCTTCCTTCTGTTTCCTCTTCATTGCTCAGTTCTGGTCTTGTATTTGTAAGATTGCTACTCTCTTCTGGAGTTACCATGTTGTTCTTTGTATTATTATGTAATCTTTTGCACTGATGTTTGCCCATGGCTTCAGTGGTTCATGATTATATGGGTCCTGGTCAGTTGTGGCACTCGGGCTTGTGTGCCTCCTGTCACCTCTCTGGGCAGGGTCTGAGTCTGTCCTTCAGAGACCCCAGAAGTTATCTATTCGCTCAGTTGGAAGTTGAGGTGAGTAGCCATGCAAGTTTCCTCAGCAGCAGCTGTGGGTATGGTGAGAGGCAGACTTTATCTGCCCCTGCTACAGAGTGTGCTGCAACTCTGCAGACAGCACCTGGTCCCGGAAGCAGAACTGTAACCAATGGGAGCTCAACTCTCCCTCCCTTGCTGGGATATAGGCGCTTGGGCCTGGTGACCCCTCCTCACCTCTGGGCAGGGTCTGAGGCTGTCCTTCAGGGACCCCTGTAGTTATCTGTTCACTCAGTTTGAGGTCAAGGTGGGTAGCCATGCAAATTCCTTTAGCAGCAGCTGTGGGTATGGTGAGAGGCAGACTTTATCTGCCCCTGCTACAGAGTGCACTGGGACTCTGCAGACAGTACCTGGTCCCAGAAGTGGAACTGGAACCGATGGGCTGATTTGCATTTCTTTGATAGCTAAAGATGTTGAGTACTTTTTCAAGCGCCTTTCAGCCATTTGTAATTCTTCTGCTGAGAATTCCCTTTTTAATTCTGAACCCTAATTTTTAATTGGGTTATTTAAGGCTTTGGGCTCTGGTTTCTTGAGTTCTCTCTATATTTTAAAGATCAGTCTTCTGTCACTTGCAGGGTTGGTAAAAATCATTGTGTTTTGTTCTTAAAACTTGATGCCTGGTGAGAATATATAAAAGGAGAAGAAGATAATCCACGTTTAATCCTTCAATTATCACAAATAGTTATCTTTGTAAGTAACAAGTCTGAAGACAAACACTTGACTAGTATTTGCCCTCTGTGCCTTGGTTATGGCTTCTGCCTGGTGGAGACAAAGGAAGAGAAGACAGGTGATACTTCCCCTACAGATGTGTCGGTGCATACTTTGACTCTCTCTGCCTACCAAAATGATTTTGTAGAATCCTTGGCACCTAACAAAATGTCTCAGTAAACTATATTAAGGTATGCATGGATAAACAAAAGCATTTACAGAAACATGTTTACTTGCATGTTTTCAGTCAAAGTTTCTGAATGGAGAATAAATAACCAGGATCTAATTTTCTTAAGCAATGTTGCTCTTTTGCATACTTTTTAAGAAATTAAAACATTTTTGTACAATAAAATGAATATGTTTGAGCTTGCTTTTATTAAAATATCTACTAAGCCATATGGAAAACATGTCAAAAAAGAGCATTTACCTTACAAGACTCTTAGCCTTCAGACAAGCTATCCACAATTCTGAAAATACAGCAAAAGCTACTCAAAAAGGCATGATTAGTGTTCATCTGCACAGCAGGATCCCAAGTGATTGTAGTTTTATAAAGGTGTATGTTAAATATTCTATAATGTCATTATTACTATATTTAATTACTCATCGTCTAACACTTATCAAACAACTATAGATATAGGCAATTAAACCTTGGCCTTGAGCTTTAGGGCTCAACTCAACAAGTTACATTCGTCATAAAAATGGTGCAATTGTCAGGTATTGCATACCTGGCTCTGAGCAAGCATTTGATATATAAGCAACAAGCACATTTATAATCTCTTAAAATACTGACATGGAAAATATTGAGAAGAAAATGATAAAACATTAAATGAAGTCAGTACTTTGTTTTAAAATATAAGAATGTATTTGGAGCCTCAAAAATTTTATTTTTGAGTCATTTTGCTAACTGAAAAGAATGTCAGACTTAATAATTTAAATAAGGAAAAGTGAGTGCATGAAGGTATTTACTGTGCTCTACAATGAGGTAATATCTTTATAGCAGCAATTTATACATTATAGAAAAAGGTAAGACAGTTAAAATAGAAGATACATAGTTGTTCTGAATTATGTCTTTCTCTCTTTTCCTCTCTTCTCTCCTCTTCCCTTGTCACTCCTTCCTAATAAAACTTTTCACATGAGTGCCACCTGCAAATGTATCTTTCTTGCAGCCACCAGCCTTGAATGAATCCTGCCATGTCTGCATGGTGTCTTTGTCTCTCACCAGCCGTGGGGCCCTTTGACTTCAACATTTCAAAGTTTCTCTCCTTCCATTTCACAATTTTTCCCAGTGGATACTCTGTATTTACTTGCTTCTTCATTCTTTCTTTAGGGAACTCAGGAGAATTATACTTCACTAGTTTGGTTTATTTCAAAGCTCACAGGAATGTTCAGGGTCTCATTTTCTCTCCCACTCCCTCACTCACATTTTCTCTATTAGATGGCTTGTCCTGTGTGTATTTTTCTCTCTATTTAGTCTATAAATCTTTTAACTCAGGGTTTGTGCTTTGAAGGCTGGGTTTTCACAAGAGAAAACCAAGTACAATAGGTCATTCCTCTGGGGAATCACTCTACATATTTATTAGATTAAGTTAATTCAATTCAGTATTGACTGAAGCCTCTCCAATGGTCTCTTTCATGACAATGCATATGTGTAGCACCTGAAACATGAATACTGGTCTGCATGTGATTTTCTTTTGTTCTCAAATATTAATTCACCTTGGATGAGCTGAAAGCCAATACCATATTCTGTAATGTATTATAAAGACTTTTACTGCTTATAAACGTGTGTGGATGCATAATTCCATTTGGTATTTAAAAAGCATTACTCAAAATGTGGTATTTTAGAGCACATCAAAATTGCTGAGTCTCTTCTATGTTAACTCTTACATTTTAGTCCCATGAGTAAATATTATGTATGCCTAAGGATATTACTAGCTTTCATAGGATTATATACCAGGTGCATATACTTTGTGACACAGTCACAGTAAGGAAAGAAGATGAACATTTTATATTATTGCCAAGCATGAATTTAAAATTTAGGATCTAACCAAGTTGGGTTTTTTAATAGGACATTTACGGTAGCTCATATCCATAGAGCTATCTTCTGAAATTAAAGGCTGTTGGATGTTTTCTCTCTATGACTCTTTACTGTTACTGCTACTATGAAAATGAAAATATTTCCCACTGTTAACTAAATGACTTGCAAACATTTGATGGCGACTGGATTGTTGGCTCTCTGGAAAGTTACTCAGATGCTGTTGTTCTCTTGTGTCTGCTCTTAAGTGTGATGCCATTGGTCCTTCCACACTATTGCTGCCAGCATAACATACTCTGTGTCACTGTGTTCACAAGACCAAATTCAAGAGTTTAAATTGGAGCTTTACCTCATGATAGGAATGAAAATATTTCATGCCTCATTAAATGCTGTGTTCATTCATAGTATACATAGTCTTTTTTATAATAGATGAAATTATTATGCCGCTAATAAATCTTTTTAAAAATTAATCTAAACTGTGTTTGCTTCAAGTGTTCATGTTAAGGATTTAACCACTTTCTTCAAACCAATAGTAACTGAATAGTTTGACCCAAGTCGTTGCATATTTGAAACTATTAATAGAAACTTGAAATCTTTAACACAAAATCATTTTTTCTTATTTAATATAGACTTTAGATATCAAATTAATGTCCTTTTAAGTGCTATTCTAATTAGGAATAAATTATTTGTTTTAATTTTTATAATGCAATATTATATTTCAATATCCATCTTTCAATTTTTTGGTAAAGCTGACTGTAAGGTTTAATATGCTTTTCTTCCTAAAACTGTTTGTAATTATAAAAGAATCAATCCTAGAAAAATAGGAGGAAGCCTTCAAAGGACAAGTATAATTGAAGAATTTAAACTGTAGAAACCAGATGGGGTTTAATTGTAAAAGCAGCCCCAGGGAGAAGGGCAACAGACAACTTAATGGGTGCTCCAGCAAGAGGAAAGTTCTGCACACAGAGCTCCAAGTCTCCCAGGATCAGGAACACTCTGGCTTGGGAGCCAGGACAGTCCCTGGGGCATCTGGAAAGGTAATTAATTACAGTGCCCTGTCTCTGTTTTATGGAAATAAAGCTTTCAAACACAAGCTAGAAGCTAAATGAAGGACTTGCTTTAGGGAACTCCCAGGGTTTTCCTGGTAACTTAATGAAGAGAAAAAAGTAGGGCAATGTCCTTGTCAACTTCAAGTTACAAATTAGATATTGAGTTTCCTTAAAGAGATCAAAGAACAATGAGAAATCTCTATAAATAATAAACATTACAATAGAAACCACAATAAATAAGTTTTAAAACTTGGATAAGAAAACCAACTATCCCAATACAAATTTCAGAAGTCTTAATAAAAATATTAGTATAGTTGGCTTTATAATCTTGGTCAAATATTTCATTAAATAACTAAAAGATTGGGAGCTAGAAGCAGACATGCTAAGTGAAGATCCTCGTTTTCATCACCTCCTCCAAAGCCAATCTCTTAGCCTCTCCCCCAGCTCTATATCAGACCACCTGCTGCAGCCTCCCATCAGTTTCTGCCCCCCAACTTCAGTAGATAACACAGACATTCTCCTCTGTCCCTCTGTCTCTCCACTCATCATCCCAGCCCCCAAGACCAGCAGGCATTCCTCAGGAACCCAAGGCTATTATGAACATCTTCACACTTTTCTTCTCTCCTCCAAATTCAATCCCCTGCTTCAATCCAAGCTCTGTAGCAGACCAAAATAATCTTTGGATAACCATTTTGAAACAAAGCTCAACTTTAAACTATTAATTTTTATTCTGTGCAAATAGTGACAAAAATGATGCCAAGCTGACATATAAGGTGACAGACCACTTGCTGTGGCTTTCCCTCTCTTCCTGTCACCATCTCCAGATAGTGGACAGCACAGATCTTTTCTTCCAGACTTCCTTTTTTACACTCATTGTTTTATCCCAACCACCAACACCAGGAGGTATATCCCAAAGGCCACTCTGATCAGGGAATTAGGTAGTGTAATTACACATCTTTACTCTTCTTCCTTTCCTCTAAATCCAACCCCCAGTCTCATCTCCAGCTCTGTAGCAAACTACTTGTTGGGATTTCTCCTTACTCTCTGCCCTCACTCCCAGGGAACCAAGCAGATTCTGGTAAAACAACCTGCTTACCTTCTTCCAATGAACCTCATAAATCTCTCCTCCTGCCTTATAGCCAATCACCATTCCTAAGTCTAAGTTGCCAATATCTAGAAACAGATTTTACCAAATAATCAGAATGGTCACACCTAGCAGGACAACACACAGAAGAATTCCCTATCAGATACCACACAGCCAACACATCACTGTAAGAGCCTGAGAAGAGGAAAACAAGACATGGACCATACATCCAACAAGACCACATATCAATGCCTAAAATTACAGACATCCAAATCCCAGACACCTATTTGCCGGCAAAAAAACACAATCAACAACAGTCAGGACAATCACTAGAGTCCCACAGACTGAATAAAGTAGGCCCTGAAAACTACAACACAGCCAAAGCACAAGACAAAGAATAAAAGTGGCTGTTATAAATATTATAGAGGTCCCTGAAGAGGAAATAAATGAATCCCTTAAGGAAGTCTATGAAAATCCAAACAAACAGTAGGAAGAAATACATAAAATAGTCCAAGATTTCAAAGTGGAGTAAATAATGAAATCAACTGAGGGAAATCTGGAAATAAAAAAGAAAGAAGCTCAAAACGGTAAATACAGGAACAAGCCTTGTTAAAAGAGCACAAAAGATGGAAGAAAAAAATTCAAGGCATTGAAGACAAGATAGAAGAAATGGATATTGCAGTAAAAAAAAAAAAAAAGTTAAATCTAAAAGAACCCTGGCACAAGACATCCAGGAAATATGGGACATCATGAAATGACCAAATCTAAAAACAATAGAACTAGAGGAAGGAGAAGAAACCCAGGTCATTGGTACTGAAAATATTTCAACAGAAACATAGATGAAATTCTTTCTAACCTAAAGCAAGATAGGTACAAAGAAGAAAAGACAATATGAAATAAATTGGACCAGAAAAGGATTTCACCATAATAATCAAATCACTAAACATGCAAAACAAAGAAAGAATACTAAAAGGTATAAGAAAAAAAAACAAACAAATAAAAACATGTAATATTTAATAGGAGACCAATTAGAATTACATCTGACTTATCAATGGAAACTCTCAAAGCTAAAAACACCTGGACAGATGTTCTACAGACTCAAAGAGACCACAAATGTCATTCAAGAATACTATACCCAACAAAACATTCAATCACAATAGAGTGAAAAAATAAGATATTAATTACATTATATAAAACAAATTTGGGCAATATTTACTTACAAATACCAAACCACAGAATGTATTAAAAGAAAAAATCCAACGTAAAGAAGTAACCACACTCAAGTAAATACAAAGAATAATTAATTCCAGATCAGGAAATCAAAGAAGAGAAAACACACACACACACACACACACACACACACACACACACACACACTAAAACAAAATAAGAGAAATCAATAAACTTTGCTCATTGATAACTCTCAACATCAATGATGTCAATTTCTCAATTAAACTACATAGACTAAATTAACAGGATGGTTAGAAAAGAGGATATATCCCTTAACTTTATCTAGTAAACACACCTTATAATCAAAGACAGATATCACCTCAGGATAAATGCATAGAAAAATGTATTCCAAGAAAATGGAGCTAAGAAATAAGCTGGTATAACCTTTTAATATATAACAAAAGAGACTTTAAGCCAAAACTAATCAGGAGAGATGGAGAGGGACACTATATACTCAACAAAGAAAAAATTCCCCAAGAAAACATTGCTATAATTACTGTCTATGAACTAAACACAAGAGCAACCAGTTCTTTAAAGAAACACTACTACAGGCAAAACACATATTGACCCTTACACAGTAATAGTGAATTGCTTCAATGTCACACTGTCACCAATAGACAGCTCATCTAGACAAAACTACACAGAAAAATAGCATAGCTAACAGATGTTATGACACAAATGTACCTAACAGATATTTACAGAACATTTTTCCCAAACACGATAGAATAACTTCCCAGAACCTCATAAAAGTTTCTCCAAAATATATCACATACTCAGACACAAAGCAAGCCTCAACAGTTACAATAAAATTGAAATAACATCCTACATACTACCTGCCCATCACAAATCAAAGCTGGATAGCAACAACAAAAACAACAGACTAATTAAGATTTAAACAACTAACTAACTCACTACTAAATGAAAAATGGATCAAGAAAAAATAATAAAAAATTTAAAACTTTCTAGAATGGAATGAAAATGAATATACAACATGCCCAAACTTATGAAAACAATGAAGGCAGCTTTAAAAGGCAAGTTCATAGCAGTAAATGATTACATTAAAACAAAACAAAAACTGCAAAGATCTCATACTAGTAACTTAACAGCACACCCGAAGGCTCTAGAAAAAAAGCAGTCACACCTAAATGGGATAGAAAGTAAGAAATAATCAAACTCATAATTGAAATAAATAAAATAGAAACAAAACTTAAGACAATGCATCAATGAAACAAGCTGTTAGTTCTTTGAGAAAATAAATAAGACTGACAAATTCTTATCCAAATTAACTAAAAGACATTCATAGTATAACCCTAACCCTAACCGTATACAACAATGCATAAAAGATATCATCCACCATGACCAAGTAGGCTTCATCCCAGAAATGCAGGGCTGGTTCAACATACGAAAAACTGTAAATGTTATCCATCATATAAACGAACTAAAGGAACAAAACCACATGATCATATCCTTAGATGCAGAAAAAGCCTTTGACAAAATCCAACACTCCTTTATGA
>PVIH01018644.1:0-37844 GCA_004025045.1 Sigmodon hispidus
ATATAAAGAGCTCAAGAATTTAGATCCCAAAACCTTGAATAACCCTATCAAAAAATGGGGTTCAGATCTAAAAAGGGAATTCTCAGCAGAGGAACTACGAATGGCTGAAAGGCACCTGAAAAAGTGCTCTTCATCTTTAGCCATTAGAGAAATGCAAATCAAAACAACTTTGAGATACCACCTAACACCTGTTAGATTGACTAAGATAAAAGGTACAGATGACAGCCTATGCTGGAGAGGATTCGGAGCAAGGGGAACACTCCTCCATTGTTGGTGGGAGTGTAAGCTTGTTCAGCCACTTTTGAATACAATATGGAGGTTTCTCAGAAAATTGAGAATCAATCTCCCCAAGGACCCAGCAATACCACTTCTGGGTGTATACCCTAAAGAGGCACATTCACACTCAAAAGGTATTAGCTCAACTATGTTCATAGCAGCATTATTTGTAATAGCAAGAACCTGGAAACAACCTAGATGTCCCTCAACTGAAGAATGGATTAACAAACTGTGGTACATCTACACAATAGAATACTACTCAGCAGTAAGAAAAAATGATATCCTAAAATTCACAGGCAAATGGATGTATTTGGAGAATATCCTCCTCAGCGAAGTATCACAAACTGAGAGAGATAAGCAGGGGATGTACTCACTCACTAGTGGTCTCTAAACAAACAAACAGGAAAAAAAAACAAACATGCCCAAGCAGCAAACCAAACCACTGAACAGCTTGGGATCAGAAACACCCTGGACTGACCCTTCAAACCCCAGTCCATCTATAGGAACACCTGACTCACTCTTGAGGGAGGGGGTACAAAACTGGATTTGGCCGGGAGTGAAGACTGATCCAAGCATTATTGGGCCAGTGTGACCATAGGACTGTCTGCTCCCTGCCCAGGGAGGGGATGGGGAGATGCAGAGAAGAAAAATGATCAGATGTGGTGGGAGGGGGAAGAGACTTTCAATAAGGATATATAGGGATGGAAAAAAAATTCAGAGGGAAAGCTGAACACAAAGAAAATATATGTGTAGTAATCTTATTTGCATTTCCACCCTTGATAAGCCATGCTTATGATTATTATCCTCTGTATAGTTATTGTTAACTCTTCGGCATTTTTAAATTCTTTTTACTGTTTTTTTTTTGTTAAATACAAAATAAAGAAGGAAAAAAAAAAGACTTCTGTCATCTTCATAAAGGTATTTGTATGTTGTTTCCTCCTGTTTCCTCTTCATCGCTCTGTTCTGGTCTTGGTATTGTAGACCCATCAGCTTCTTCTGGTAGTGCCTTGTTGTTCTTTGTTTTGTTATATGTATTCTTGCACTGGCTTCTTCCCGTTGTTTCCTTGGTTCACTCTTAGTCAGGTCTTAGTGGAATCTTAGTCCCTTGTGGCTACAGGAGTTGTGTGTCTCCTGTCTGATCTTGACACAAAATCTGCCCAATTTCTTACTCTGGTCAGGCCAATGGATCCTTGCTATCTGAATCCACTTGATGCCCACTGTGCCCCAGACACCACGGGATCACACTGTTCAGAGAGATGTATTTTTTTAAACAAGTATTTTCATGTGTTATCTGCTGTCCAGGTGAGAGTAAGAAGCAGTTTATACAATTGTAATCAAGTTATCTCCAAGACCGTGTTTATTTTATGCTAAGCTGTTTTATACCATCTTTCTCCCTCATTTCAGCTTTTTATGTCACACACAGGGTGAATACTGAGACTGACACACTTATAAAGATGGTTAACAAAATATTTAACTGTTTTGAATATGAATTTGGAAATTTAATAAGCCTGCTTTTAAACAAGAGCTTGGGGATGAGGGAAACTGTAAGAAAAAAATCTTCCTTGTAGGGACATAGTATTGTTAGATTGCTGGTGAGTAATGATGTTTGAAAACCACATATAGGAAAAGGGTTTGGCAGTTGAGGCCCTACATCTCACTCCTAGAATGCAGTGGTGTCATATAGAGAAACACATATGTAAAACAGATGAAAACCTTGGCAGAATAAATGCAGAGCCACAGGCTGGTCTGAAGTCTGAGAAGAATAATATCATGCCTGAGCATTCAGAAATGAAGTGAAGAAACCATTTCCTTATTTTGATTGGCAGCAGTGAAAAACTACTATGAGTTTTGCTCTATTGGCAATTAGGTAGGCCCAGGACATCCAGATGGTGGAGTACCATCAGTCAACAGTCCACCACAGTGCAGGGATTTCCAGAATGTAGCCATGAGCACTGACATGTTTCACTGGTCTGATCCTGAAACATACATATGATCTGTGTCCTCAAGTGGGAAGGGAAATATGCTCCACTTCAAGAAAAGCTTCACTGTGGAAGCAACTCTGCATATTGTTACATTCCCACATTTAGAACAATGCCTGGTGCTTCCAGAAATAAGCTGTTAATTAGCGGAATAAATGATTTCTTGGCTTTGTCAGTTTCCTTTGTTAATGGTATTTAACTTTAAAGGAGGAAGTCAGGCAGTGAGGATGTAAATCAGCTAGTATAAATGTGTGATTTTGAGACTGGGCAATGTGAAGAACCCTTGACAACAGGGGATGCACATAGGCAATGTTTGCTCCTTCAAAAGATGAAGAGCAAAACCAGAGGGAACTGGAGAAAAATCATAATGATCCCACGAAGGAAAACTGCATAAACCTACTGCGCTTCTGATTGCGGACAGGTGGAAGGCTATAACTGGCATCATCAAGAAGTAAAGCTCATGGGCAGAGCATGAGTGTGTGCTATCACAAATGCATGGAGGCCCTGCAAATGGGGCTTTAGTGCCAATCAAGGGAATGCTGGTACAATGCGGAAGGAACATTTGGCCAGGCAAAGAGTTTTCCAGCAATACTGTTCACTTCGATAATGTCTACTACAAATAATATTGCTAAATGTAAAGGTAATATATTTTTGTAATCATGTCTGCAATTCTATACATAATTTTAAAATTAGGTGGAAGTTAGTTTGGCAGATGTGTTTCTCTCTTTCGCTCTCTCTCTCTCTCCCTCCCCCCCCCCTCTGTCTCTCTCTTTCTCTGTGTGTGTAGGCATACTCATGTCCACAAAGACTTGAAGAGGGCATCAGATCCCCTGGAACTGGATCTATAGGTGGTTGTAAGATTCCTGCTGTTGATGTTGGTAACTGAACTCTGATCTTCTTGAAGAACACTACATATTCTTTTTATTTTTCTTTTCAAATTCAAGTTATTTTTAAATAATTAAGTTGATTATTATCTTTCATAGAAACTTACATAGGTGAGAAAAGATATAAGAAACTGGAATTCCTTTTTTTTTTCCATACCAAATAGGGAGTTTCACCAATCAAAAGGATAAACTTAGAACTAATATGAAAATGATACTGCCTAATAGTACTCTGTCCTTCTAAATCACATACACAGTGGGTAAGAGATCACTATGCCACCAGATAGGCCTTTGTTCTGGGAATATTACTAAGTGTCAAAAGTGTGAAGTTACCAAAAGAACTAACAGCTCCTCATCTAACATAGGAAGGATGAAATTAGGACCACTAAGCCATCTCTTCAGCCCCAGTTTTGTTCTTTTGAAAGAATTTTTGATAAACATGATATTTATTCTCTCGTAAGTGGATTTTAGAAGTAAAGCAAAGGATACCCATATTGTTGGTATTAATAACCACTGGCAACTGATTTAAAAAAGGTTAATATTTATTAAGGGGATCATAGGAAAATACTCACTGATACAAGAGATTAAACAGTTGTGCAGTTCCTGGAAACCAGGACAGGTCCACACAGCTGAAGCTCAGTAGGTCAGATCCTCCTTCCAAGAACATGAAAGACTAATACAGGGACTCAGCCAATGTGCACCCTATTTTAAATGATCTTAAACTGGCCCTGTGGCAATACACTGGGACCTCAAGGCCCAAAGGGTATGCTTCTAGATCAAGGTGATAATGCTTACTCACCACTACATACATAACCAGGCTACAGTCCACAATCCCTAAATAGCTAGGTAACAAGAAGAAACCTAAGAGAAATATCCATAAATTCCTTCTGGGAAGGGGAAATAGATAAGATCTCCTGAGAAAATTGGGACTATAGCAGGGAATGGGGAAGGGGAAGTAAGAAGAGACCAAGTGTGAATGGAATGGTTGAGTTGGGGGAGGGACAGAGAAAGAGAACAAGGAAATAGATCCTGATAGATAATGGTTCCCATTATGGGATTAGAGAGAAACCTGGTGCTAGGGAAATACCCAAAAACCCACAAGAATGACTCCAGCATGCTGAACTGAGCAATATTGGGACCTTGGGACCTCCTGCCCATGCTGTGGAGGAGATGGGGAGGTGTGGAGAAGAGGGAGTGACTGGAGGGGTGGGAGGAGGAAGGGACCTTGAATAAGGATATACACAGATAGAAAATGTGACTTTATTCATAATAAAAAAAAAAAGAAAGAATGACTCCAGCTTGGACTCCAAGCAATAGTGGAGAGGCTGCCTGAACTGGCTTTCTCCTATAATCAAATTGATGACCACCCTAACTGTCATTATAGAACCTGGGTCGAGCTCCTTGTCCAGTCTAAGAGAGGGAGGAAAGAGGTCAAGATCATGATGAGAAAACCCACAGAGAAGCTGACCTGAGCTATTAGGAGCTCACTGACTCTGCAATGACAGACAGCTGGGGAACCTTCATGGGACTGAACTAGGCACTCTAAATGTAGATGACAGTTGAATAGTGTGGCCAGTTTGCAGAGCCTCTTGTAGTCAGACCAGAGCTTGTTCCTGGTACATGAACTGGCTTCTTGGAGTTCATTTCTTACAGAGAAACACCTTGCTCGGCCTTAATACTTGGAGAAGGGGCTTGGTCCTACCTTAATTGAATATGCCAGACAGCATTGACTCACCCTGGGAGTCCTTACCCTTTCTGAGAAATAGATGCGGGGATGAGATGGAGAAAAGCTGAGGAAAGACTGAAAAGAGGGGAGAGAGGGTTGACAGTGGTAAATAGGTAAAACAATTTAGATAAATTTAAAAAATGAAACCAAAAGACAGGAAGTGATAACATCCTAACTGGGAACAAAAGCAACAATGCTAATAATAATTGAATTAAAAGATCAGTGTTCATTAAATAAAATAACAGTATTAAGAAGAAAAAAGACTTTCTATTATGCATGCATGGAACTAGGAGGATCTTACTTGTGACAATAGATTTTTTCATTTAATGGACTGTGAGTTATAGCACAGTTTTAATGCAGATAAAACTTTGTTATGAAAAGACTCACTAATAACCACGTCAGTTATAAAATGGGTCACATCACATGTCCTGAAATTCAGTCACCACATACAGTGGAATCCCAGAATGTGCAGTTGTTCCACTAATTATTGACTCACTCAATTCATTCATTCATTTTACAAATACATTCCAAGTGTCTCCTAAATGGGAGGAATTATGGGCAATGCAATGAGAAATAACTTATAAACTTCATAAACTATTATTCCAAGGAAGGTAGTTTCATCTTGTAGAGGAGAGTGCTTCTAAAAGAATCCTACTGACATTTTTGCAGCAAGACTCTTGTCATCCTAGATTTTTCAGTCTATCTTTGGTGGCATCTGCCTCCAAATAGGTCTTCAAAGATCTCTTGACTTTGAAACATAACTACAAGTTCATTAATGAGTATCAATGTGTTATTTAAATTTTTCAAATGCCTGTTTTTCAGCCTTTTGAGAATGATGGAGTGTTACAAACTTCATCATATGCCTTCATTATAATTATGAAGTTGAAGAATGTGTTGCCACTGGGTGAAACCCTGTTAGAGCTGCCTACCTCAGATGTAACTCAGTCTGTTAGCTAATTAAGTCAAGATACTTAATTGCCATAATTTAAAGTATGCCTATAAACTCTCAAATATGCTCATGCATATATATGTATGTGTGTGCATATATATATATACATATATATATATATACATATGTACATACATACAGATAAAGTTGCAGAAAGGATAAAGTTTCTCAGAACACTATATTTAAAATGGGCCTTAGACCAAATCACTTTAAAAAGAAACAGTCCCTGGAAAGACTCAAGAAATGGAATTAAGATTCTCCTCCTGGTGGATGGAAAAGTTACACTGTATAAATATGTACTTACAGATGTAGGACAAAGTTGTAGCCATTTAATTACCATGGGTGTTTAGCAGTACCAAGGTTTATTTAGCTCCATTGGTGCATTGTCCATAGAATGCAAATCATGCAAATATTAAGTGAGCAAACAATACCAACCAATTTCCCTTAACCTAGGTGCTATTATAGATAAGTAACTTTTACTTACTGTTAAAGAATGAAACATACATCATTGAGAAAAATGATTAAAATTTCTTAAACGCCTCCATTGTTATTTATCTCAGCAAAGTTTCCCTTTTATTTATTTTAATTTTAATTTTTTTAGTTGAAATAGAACCGCATTTCTTTCTCCCCCTCTAGCCCCACTTAGGTGTGTTCCCTCTAACCCCTCCCACATATGTGTATGCACACACACACATGAGGGGGAGAGGGAGGGTGAGGGGAGAGGTAGGAGTCAGAATCTGTCTTTTTCCTACCAGTCTACACTGAATAACCAGTGTGGGTTGACAAGGATAAAGACAGGGTAAATGTTATCTTTCTTGGTCCCAGTATTTTGTAATCCTCTAAAAGGGCCATTCACTATCTCTTAGTTTGTACAGTGTACAGGAATTTGCATGATCCCTCTGCATTTCTTTAGTAATTCCCCTTTGCTCCTCTTTCTAGGGGACATCGCCTCATCCAAGTCCAATATGTTTTAGTAATTACTAACATTTGCTAGCAGCTTTTATTTGTTTTCTGAGTGACAGAATTTACTTCCTGATGACCCAGCAAGGACATCCCATGTAGACATTCTTAGCTCAGTCTGGGAAAAATCTGAACTCATTGCTTTTTCCTCAGACAACTTTTTTTCTCTCTAAATTATCAAGAAGGCATACTCATATCCATTTCATGCTCAGAATATGCTGTTGCCATTGTCTTCGGTGCTCATCTTTCCCTCCGTTCTATATCAAAGTCTGTGATGTTTGTCTCACTTCTGGAGTTCAGGTCTTCTTTTTCTACTGTATCTTTATCAGTCAAAATCTTTAGTTCACCTCCCTGCATCAAGCTTTCTCCAAACCCCTTCTACCAAACTAGGGCAGTTATTCTGCTATGTTTATTATGTTATTCCACAGCCTCCCCCAGTAAATCTATACAGCTGTCAGAAGATGATGAACATTCTTTTCTTGGGTACAAGTCTCTTTAGTTCCTGGTTCCTGTGCTCTGGCCGGAGAAAACCTCAAGTCCATCATGATCTCTTACGTGTTTATCCAAACTGATCCCCTGCAAGTGGGGCAAATTAGAAATGTCAGTTTACTAGAAATAATTTTATTTTTCAAAAAAAATCTAAAATTTTTTGGACTATTTTCAAGTCAATGCTTCTAACATCTAACCACATCAATGGTAGCATTGCATTTTTTACATCTTAAATTTGTTATTCTCTCTCTCTCTCTCTCTCTCTCTCTCTCTCTCTCTCTCTCTCTCTCTCTCTCTGTGCTTGTATGTGAATGTGTATCAAAGCATCAAAGCATATATGTGGAGGTAAAAGACAACTTGCAGGAATCCTTTTTTTCCCTTCCATTCTTCCCAGGGATTGAACTCTGACTATCAGGAAGGAATTCTGATAAGCCATCCCACTTGTCCAATAATGGGAGATTGATATTAGTAAACTAAACTTGATGCTCTGCATTTATAACCACTTGAGTGGTGGCAATTAGTCTCCCCAGCTTCTTATTCTGGAGTTGTCCACTTTGAAGTTACAGATGTAACTTGCTACTTTCATGTCATTAGGATACATCAAATGTAGTACTAAGACTTTTATATTGGAGGTATAGATGAGGATATAAAAGTGGTCTGTACGTTTTGAAAATACACCCTCGGTGAAGAAAACAGCCATGCTGTTCATACTGCCTTGCTGCTTTTTGTCCCCAGCATGGCAGGCTTCTATTCAACTTCCTGTTCTTTCCAACAGTCCATTTCTTCATCATTCAACTTGAACTTCTAAAAGCTCTGTTTTTCCTTTCAGCTGAGGCAATTATTTTTTTTTTCTATTTCACAAGAAAGTGAAGCTATTAGACCAAAATACTTCCGACTTCTTAACATGAAGTGGACAAGCTTGTCAGAAAGCACACACTTAACTTTCACATTTCTTACACAAAGCAGGTAGAGCTGACCCTCTGTGAGAGCTGACCAGGCATCTTTCCCTAAACTGTCTCCCCTCACTTTCTGTAGACCTTGGCATCTTCCTTCTAGCATTTAAACACATTAAGCACTTCCATTAACAGCTATTTTATGAAATCCATCAGCTCAATGGCTGAATCTCTCAAGCAAATAAATAAAAACTAAAGAAAGGACCCAAAATACACTTGTCAAAAAATAAAACAAAACAATAAAAACAAACAAACAAAAAACAAAGCTAGCAACAGCAACAACAAAAAGGCATACATATAGGCAACAGGTATTTACAAAACATTTCAACATCACAGCCATAAGGGAATCACAAATCAAACTACCACAAGATTCCCTCACACCTATTAGAATGACTGTTATCAAAACTATAAAAGGCAAATATTGTCAAGGATATGGAGCAGAGAGGATCTTTAGATAGGGTTGACAGGAATGGAACTTAGTGTTTTCGAAGATAATAAAGATGTTTCTCAGAATCACAGAACAGAATGACTCAACAGGTACCTTCAGTGGCTCACAATTACCTCTAAATTTCAAGTCCAGCTCTAGGGAATCTGAGATCCTCTTCTGCATTCACATGTCCCTTCCCCCCATAATTAAAAAAGAAAGTCTTTTAAAATTTTTTACAGCATTAAAATCTTTACAAGAATATTCTCATTACAAAAGGGTGACTGAAAGGCCATAAATGCATTACTTAACTTGACTGCTGTTTTAGGTTTCTATTGCTTTTTGAAAACACCATAACTGGGGGCTGGAGAGATGGCTCAGAGGTTAAGAGCACTGACTGTTCTTCCAAAGGTCCTGAGTTCAATTCCCAGCAAAACCACATGGTGGCTCACAACCATCTATGATGAGGTCTGGTGCCCTCTTCTGTAAAACTGTATGCATAATAAATAAATAAATCTTTTAAAAAAAAAAAAAAAAGAAAACACCATAACTGGAAGCATTTTGGAGGGGAAAATGTTTATTTCAGCTTACAGTTGTAATCCATCATGATAGGAAGTCTGGGCAGGAACTCAAGCCAGGAACTGATGCAGAGACCATGGAGGAGTGCTACATAATGGCTTGCTCATCTTGTTTTCTTATACAACTCAGGAACAGGATTGGTAGCACCTGTAGTTGCCTAGGTCCTTCCATATAAATCATCAACCAAGAAAATGTCCCATTGACTTTTCCAAAGCTGAATCTAAGGGTGGCATTTTCTTAATTGAAGATCTCCCTTTATAGATAACCCTTACTGAGTCACATTGGCAGGAAACTAGTCTGAACAATGGTAGTAATAATTTTACAGAGAATATGTATATTAAAATATGTTGTATACTATAAGCATATACAATTTTTAATTGTATATGTAATTATCTTGAATGTAGTAAATAAGAACTATAGGCCACAAGACTATAATCCACTGAAAAATGACAATAAAAAAATTCCTTTTGTCATAGAAGTCAGTTGGCATTTATACTCTTTCCTCTTTTTATTCTATAACTACATTTCTGGGATGAAAGGTGTATATTAATTGTCTCTTTGTTTTACCCATACTGTGGTATACAATCAACTCTAGTCTGGATTCTGACTCTTTCTTATCTTACCCTTGTCAGTTACCATAATTATCTTTGACTTTAAACTGAATGGCCATATTGAAGTTTTCATACTGTTGCCTTTTAAAAATACTTTTATTTCTTAAAGTTTTAGAAATACTTATTTTATTTTATATGTGTTTTGTCTGCATGTGCATCCATGCTCCACATACATGCACTGTCTATGAAGGCCAGGGAAATACAATCAGATCTCTGGAACTAGAATGCATACAATTGTTGTGAGCTACCATGTGGGTGCTTGGAATTGAACTCAGGTCGTCTGCAAGAGTAACAGACAACATTGCTCTAGACTCTGTTATTGTTTTCTTTTTTAAAAGTTTACATTTAAAAAATTATTTTTAATTCATTCTTCATCTGAATGTGTGTGTGTGTGTGTGTATGTGTGTAGGTGTTTAAAGAGGCCAAAGGCATCAGATACCCCAAGATGGGAGTTAAAGATAATTGTGAGTTGTTTGTTGTGTGTGCTTGGAGCCAAACTTGGGCTTTTTGGAGAAGCAATACCTGCTCTTAACCACTGAGCCATACATCTCTCCATCTCACCTGAAGCTGTCTTCTTAAATACTCAATATTCAATTCTTTACTGATAGAACAAGATTATGTATCAAATCGATGAAGCAAACACTTGAGGCTTTTACTCAACCAAAGAACCCCTCCATGAGTACAATCAGGCAGAAGGAATTTATCAATCAGCAAAAAGGAATGAGCTATAAAGTCACAAAATGACACAACTTAAATATTTAGTACATTCTTAAGGAAGCCCAAATGGAAAGTATATATGCTATACAATTCCAACTATGTGCCATTCTAGAAAAACCAAAACTTACAGAGACAGTATGAGTATCAGTGGTTTCCAGAGGTTGGTGTCTGGGGACGATGAGCACACAGGGCAGAGAGGATTTGGTGACAGTGAAAATACTTGATAGGATCAAATACTGTTACAATGTATCATAACATGGACTTGCCCAGATGCACAAAATATACAACACATACAGAGAGCCCAAAAGTAAACCCCAGACATGCGCTGAGGTGTCAGTACAGGTGCATTGTAACAAATATCCTACTTGGGCGTGGGATCCTGAGAGCAAAAAGGTCAGGCAAGCATAGAAATGGAGGGTATAGAACCATCAGTACTTTATACTTAGTTTTCTATGCTCATAAAACAGCTCTAAGAAATAGTCATTTTAGAAAAACTAGAACAATGTTGTGGTGCATGCTTGTAATTCCAGTACTTTGAAGACAGAAACAGGCAGCTCTCTGTGAGTTCAAGGCTAGCCTGGTCCACAAATAAGTTCTAGGCCAGCTCAGTCTACAAAATGAGACCTTGCCACAAAAAGCAGAAACAAACAAATAAACAAAAAAGAAAACAAGCAAGCAAGTAAACGTGTTTTTCTTTAACTACAGTTTCCTCCATTCTGCATTTATAGTATGCTTTTTAGATGTAACTTTCTTGATTCTTTTAACTAGTCATGTTCTACTTCACTCCTGAATCTGGGCTCATGTCCTTCTCCTACCTGGAATTGCCTTTTGATCTTTTCATCCTGTCATCATACTTCTTTTTTATTGTATTTCACCTCAAAGGCCTCTCAGGTAGGAGTTTACCTTGCTCACTACAGCAAATAAAGAGAAAAAAATCTAAGTCTGGAGAGATGCACAGTGTTGAACAGCACTGGATGCTTTTGCAGAGGATCTAAGTTTGGTTCCCAGCACCTACATGGCAGTTCACAAACATCTGTAACTTAGATTCCAGGGCATCTGTAACAGCTGTCTGGCCTCCATGGGCTTTAGGAATCCAAGTAGTATACTTGGTGGGCATAAATGTGGCCACATACACATAAAATAAAAGTAAGTATTTAAAACTTTCCCATTCCCTCCTGAGGAACACCTAACCCAGTCTTGATATTAGGATGAGGAAATTGGATCTGCCTGGTGTGCATGCTGAACTGTTCTACCTTGGGACTTCTTGCCCTTTTTGGGGAGGGGAGGGTGGATGAGGAGGAGGGAGACTGAAGGCTTACCAGGAGGGGTCTGGAGGGAGAGCAAGGGGATACATAGATAAAAAGACTTTATTTTATAAATAAAATTTTAAAAAAGAACAAACAAACAAGGAAACAAAAAGCCCCCAATAACCACAAGCCTAGCTTGCCTCATTTAACAAGAACAAGACATATTAGATGTAAATGCATCTGAATTTTATGTAGACAACTCACAGGCTTTGGTATAAATACATCAGCCAATATAAAATTATCTCACAATATTTAATATTTTTATATTATTTGGTAGTAATTACATGAAACACCTACTCATTGTCTAGACTTCTACTTGAATAAGCCATCTAATTTTAACTGAGCTCTTACTACACAATAGCTTAATGATATACAATTCAGGGGAGAAAGAAAGATAGCTTTGTTCATGTGAATATATGGACGGACAATTTATGAAAACAACAGACAAACAAACTAGATTTGGAAAAGAAGCAATTGTGTCCAAAATAGCAACTCAGCAAACCCTCCTTCTAATATGGGGCTAGGGAAAGAAATGCAAATAACTCAGAAAAACAGAATATGACCCAGTACATTTGTGGGAAACAGTAAACCCCTTTCTATAATGATTTTAAATGTAGAAGGCCTTAAATCACCACTAGAAAGAGACAGACTAGATTAAAAATCAAGAATCAACTATATGTTGTCTTTAAGAAACACTATTATCAAAGACATCCAAAAGCTTAATATCAAAACACAGAAAACAAATAACCTAGCAAATGGAAAGTGCAAACAAGTGGGTTCAGCTAGTGTTATATTGAAGTAAATTTCAAACCAAAACTAATTAGAGGATATAGAATGAGATCCTACATATTGATAAAACAATCAATCAAGAATGTATAAAAATTATAAACATTTATACATGAAATATTGGAGCCCATAACAACATAAAACAAATACTAAAAGACAGAAAGGCCACGTAGTTTCTGATACAATAGTAGTGCGGGACTTCAATCCATTCTCATACCTATACAGGTTTTTCTTAATTAAAAACAAGAAACTTTAGAGCTAATCATATAATAGATGAACTTAGACTCAACCAATAAATACAGAAATTCCATCTGACAGACAGGAAATACACATTCCCTTCCCCAATAACATGTGGAACCTTCTATAACTCATCATATAATAGGATACAACTCAAATTTCAACATATACAAAAGATTAAACCATGTCCTTGTATCCTATCTGACCCCAATGCAATAAATCTAGACCATAGAGAAGATACAGAAGCCACAAAAATACTTGAAGACTAAACAATAGATCTTTTTAAATAAAGAGTATATTATCAAGACACCAGAGAGGGAGATTCTGAAATTTCTAGTGACATTGTTCATAGAACACCACCTTTCAGAACCTCTGAGATATAGCCAGGACAGTTCATAGTGATAAATGCTTGTATTAAAACACTCTGAGAGATATATAAACAACCCAATGATGCATCTGAAGGCACTCTGGGCTGCCCATATTTTTATATAACATCTCCATTTGCCCCAAATAATTAGTTACTAGAAAAACTTGCTAAGTAGATACATAGCTAAGCACCAGGTTGAGCTCCTAGTCTAGCTAAGAAAGACTGAGAGGAGAGAATATGATCAAAGGGATTGGTTTCATGAGAAGGAGAACCACAGATTGCTGACTTGAGCTATTGGGAGCTCACTGAATCAGAAACAACCACTGAGGAACCTTCAGGGAAAGGAACTACACCCTCCAAAAGTAGAGAGCTGTCAAATGGTGTGGGCAGTTTGTAGAACCTCTTCCAGTAGAATCAGACTATGTTCCTCTATATGAACTGGCATCATGGAACCCATTCCCTACAGAGGGACACTTAACTCAGCCATAATACTGGGATGAGAGACTCAGAACTACCTCAGCTGGATATGCCAGACTGAACTGATCCACCTTGGGACTCCTTGCTCTCCTTGAGGAATGCATTGGGGTATGGGGTAGAGGGAGGCTGAGGAAGAACTGGGAGGGATTGGGAGGAGGGAAGCGAGGTGGCAGTGGTATATATGGAAAAAATACTTAAAGTAAAATTTAATAAATAAAAAAGGAAAAAAATTCTAAACACAGAAAAAGCATTACTGCTTCTTTCTTGAGTTATCTGCAGTAAAGTACTATTGTAGAATACCCCCTTTCCCTGTAAAAACTTCCCATTTCAGTTCTTACAGCAAAATCTTCTGCTCTCTACAATGAAGAAAGCATTTACTATGGCAGGAGAAAGTATTTTTTTTTGGTTTCTCATACTGATTTATTGTTCATATAATCTATTGATAAAATCAAAGTGCAAATTCAATATAAGAAAATTAAAATTTAAATACTGATATTACTATATCCAGTAGAATGAAGCAATATCAGCTCAATCCTATTAAGCAAAAAACATCATTCAAAAAATTTTTTTAGTATTTCTAGACTATAAAATGTTTATTCTCAGTGCACAGAAGTAAATGAAAGAGTAAACAAAATGAACAATCCATAGAAAACATATTTTTAAATGGGTGTATAGCGCCTCCTTCAACAATTACACATAAAAACTCTGTATACAGTCATTATTTCTATATGTGCAGAGTACCTTTTAATTATAAATTTAAGTCACAACATTTTAATAATATCTTCAATATCAATATGAAACACCATTATCTGGTTTAACATATCATATGCTATCAGGACTGAACACATAATGTTTAATATCCATTCTAATACTATTTCCAGCATCTATATTTTATTTGTAAAAACTGAGCACCAAATATTTACTAAACCTAAATGCTGCCATGGTTATTTTAAAACTTAATATGTGTTGTTTTAAAGTGTACAGAGAGACAAATGTGTTTGTGAACACAAAAATGAGAGTAGACTTTCTTTTATTATAAAACATAAAATTTTTAATTTGTGGGAATAAAACAGGAGCAAGAAAATTAAACAGAACCAGGAGTCAATAACTACTTTCTATGAATTCTGAGGTACTTGTAGCATTTCTTTTTACTGTTTGCTTTGTGCTTTTACCTTTAAACTTTCATGAGGACAAAAAAAAACCTCATGTAGAAATTTTTATCTCAAAATATAATAGTGCCTTCCTTCTCCAAGAATCTATAGAATAAATAAAATTTTCTGTAGGAGATAAGGAGATGAGGAGAGGAGAGAGTAACAGGGAAGGGGAAAGGAGTTTGAACAAGGGAATATATGGATAAAAAATGAGACTTTATTCATAATAAAAAGGGAAAAAATAAATAAAATTTTCTATCTTCAAATTATTTTCTTTTTTCTGAAATGGTATTATTTACAGTAATTAACATACTACCTAGTTCACTCACTTAAAAAATACAGAATACATAATTTACTTCAAATTGTGCCATTTTTACTAAATCCTAAATTTAGCATATTTGAATTCCTATAACTATTAGCAACCATTCCTCATCTATCACCTACCCTTTGTCCTAAAATGCTGTGGGATGGTCCTTCCATGTACTGTGAATATTTATTGCTCTCACTGGGTGATAAGATAATGTTAGGTAGAACAATCAAACTGAGGACTTAGAGGAAGAGGGGCAGAGTCAAGAAGAAATTCAAGTCAAACTTCCAAGAATCGAGATGAGAGAATGACCAGAAAAGCCATGTACCAATACATAAATAAATAGAAATGAGTTAATTTAAATGTAAGAGATAGCTAATAATAAGCTTGAGCCATTAGCCAAGCATTTATAATTAACATAATTATCTTTGTGATTATTTGGGTCCTGGTTGTGGGATAGGGCTTACAACTCCATCCACATAAGCTTTAAAAGGACTCTAAATACACCTAAACAGAACTGTACTGGACTTCCCCTCTCACAGTCTCATAACAGCAACAGTCAATAGAGACTGTTCTCTCAATAGCTGCTTGGTGAGATAGACCTGGTCTCCAGCTATTGTGAACTAGGTGGTGTGGCAAGTTTCTACAGCCTCTCACACTAGCCACAGTACAAGTGTATGCTGCTTGGCAGGTTCAGTGTTTTTGCTCATACAGACATACAAAAACAGGTTAGAGATACACAATAAGGACAGATTCAGACTAAAAGGCCTCTAAACAGGTCATAGTGAGTTTGAAAAAAAAGTGTGTAGGTTTGGGAGGGAGAAGAAAAAAATATATACAGTCTTAAATTAGAAATAAATTTTTTTGTTTTGTTTTGGTTTTGGTTTTAATATTATTATTATGAACAAAGAAGTCACACTTTCTTTCCTTCTATATCCTTATTCAAGGTCCCTTCCCCCTCCCACCGCATCAGGTCATTCTTTCTTCTCCACAAATCCCCATCCCCTCCCTGGGCAGGCAGCAGGCAGTCCCATGGTCCCACTGACCCAATATTGCTTAGTTCTGTCTCCACTCCTGGCAGATCCAGTTTTCTCCCCCCTTCCTCAAGAGTGAGTCAGGTGTTCCTCTAGGGGGAGTGGGTTCCAAGGAGTCAATCCAGGATGTTTCTGATCCCAGGCTGTTCAGTGGTTGTGGTTTGCAGGTTGGGCATGCTTTGTGTTTTTCTTGTTTCTTGGTTTATTTGTTTAGAGTCCACTAATGAGTGAGTACATCCCCTGCTTATCTTTCTGAGTTTGTGATACTTCGCTCAGGAGGATATTCTCCAAGTCCATCCATTTGCCTGCAAATTTTAGGATATCATTTTTTCTTACTGCTGAGTAGTATTCCATTGTGTAGATGTACCACAGTTTGTTAATCCATTCTTCAGTTGAGGGACATCTAGGTTGTTTCGAGGTTTTTACTATTACAAATAACGCTGCTATGAACATAGTTGAGCTAATGACTTTGGAGTGTGACTGTGCCTCTTTAGGGTATACACCCAGAAGTGGTATTGCTGGGTCCTTGGGGAGATTGATTCTCAATTTTCTGAGAAACCACCATACTGCATTCCAAAGTGGCTGAACAAGCTTACACTCCCATCAACAATGGAGGAGTGTTCCCCTTGATCTGCATCCTCTCCAACATAGGCTGTCCTCTGTGCCTTTTATCTTAGCCAATCTAACAGATGTCAGGTGGTATCTCAAAGTTGTTTTGATTTGCATTTCTCTGATGGCTAAAGATGATGAGCATTTTAACAGGTGCCTTTCAGTCATTTGTAATTCTGCTGAGAATGCCCTTTGTAGATCTGAACCCCATTTTTTGATTGGGTTATTCAAGGTTTTGGGCTCTAGATTCTTGAGTTCTTTATATATCTTAGAGATCAGTCCTTTATCACTTGTAGGGTTGGTGAAAATCTTTTCCCATTCTGTAGGCTGTAGTTTTGTCTTAGTGACTGTGTCATTGGCATTACAGAAGCTTCTTAGCTTCAGGAGATCCCACTTACTGATTGTTGGTCTTAGTGTCTGTGCCACTGGTGTTATCTTAAGGAAATGATCGCCTGTGCCTATTCGTAGAAGTGTATTTCCCACTTTCTTTTCTATCAAGTTTAAAGTGGCTGGGTTTATGTTGAGGTCTTTGATCCACTTGGATTTGAGTTTTGTGCAGGGTGACAGGCTCAGGTCTATTTGCATTTTTCTACACACTTCCATCCAGCTATGCCAACACCATTGGTTAAATATTCTATCTTTTTTCTATTGAATATTTTGGGCCTCTTTGTCAAAGATAAGGTGTTCAAAGGTTTTTGGGTTAATGTCTGGATCCCCAATTCTGTTCCATTGATCCACAGGTCTGTTTTTATGCCAGTACCAGGCTGTTTTAATTACTGTAGCTCTATAGTATAACTTGAAGTCAGGGATGGTGATACCTCCTGAGGTTCCTTTGTTGAGGAAAATTGTTTTGGAAATCTTGGCTTTCCTGTTATTCCAAATGAAATTGAGTATTGATCTTTCAAGGTCCAAAAAATATTGTGTTGGGATTTTGATGGGCAGTGCATTGAATCTGTAGATTGCCTTTGGTAGAATTGCCATTTTTACTAATTTGATCCTACCTATCCAGGAACATGGGAGAGCTTTCCATTTTCTGATATTCTCTTCAATTTCTTTCTTCAGTGATTTAAAATTTTTGTCAAATAGGTCTGTTACTTCTTTGGTTATAGTTACTCCCAGGTATTTAATACTATTTGCAGCTATGATGAAGGGTAATGTTTCCCTTATTTCTTTTTCAGCTCTTCTGTCTTTAATGTATAGATGGGCTACTGATTTCTTTGAGTTAATAATGTATCCTGCTACATAGCTGAAGGTGTTTATCAGCCTTAGCAGTTCCTTGGAAGAATTCTGTGGGTCACTTATGTATACAATCGTATCAACTGCAAAGAGAGATAGCTTCACTTCTTCTTTTCCAATTTGTGTTCCCTTAATCTCTTTCCATTCCCTTATTGCTTTAGCTAAAATTTCAAGAACTAAATTGAATAGATAAGGGGAGAGAGGACATCCTTGTCTAGTTCCTGATTTTAGTGGGATTGCTTTCAGTTTTTCTCCATTAAGTTTGATATTGGTTATCGGCTCCTTGTAAATCGACTTTATTATATTTAGGTATTCTTCCTGTATTCCTGATCTCTCCAGGGCTTTAATCATAAAGGAGTGTTGGATTTTGTCAAAGGCTTTTTCCGTATCTAAGAATATGATCATGTGGTTTTGTTCCTTTAGTTTGTTTATATGATGGATAACATTTACAGTTTTTCGTATGTTAAATGAGCCCTGAATTTCTGGGATGAAGCCTACTTGGTTGTGGTGGATGATATCTTTTATACATTGTTGTATACAGTGTGCAAAAATTTTGTTGAGAATTTTCGCATCAATATTCATGATGGAAATTGGTCTGGAATTCTCCTTCTTTGTAGTGTCTTTGAGTGACTTGAGTGTTAGGGTAATTGTGGCCTTATAAAAGGAATTTGGCAATATTCTTTCAGTTTCTATTGTGCAAAATAGTTTGAGGAGTAAAGGTAGTAATTCTTATTTGAATGTCTGGTAGAATTTGACAGTGAAACCATCTGGACCAGGGCTTTTATTTTTGGGGAGGCTTTTAATGACAGCTTCAATTTCCTTAAGGGTTATAGGCCTGTTTAGGTAATTAATCTGATCTTCATTTAATTTTGGTAGATGGTACCTGTCCAGAAAATTTTCCATTTCTTCTGGGTTTTCCATTTTTGTGGAATACAAATTTTCAAAGTATAATCTGATAATTCTCTGTATTTCCTGGGGGTCTGTTGTTGTGTCCCCCTTTTGATTTCTGATTTTGTTGATTTGAAGACTCTCTCTCTGTTTTTTGAATAGTTTGGCTAAGGGCTTATCTATCTTGTTAACTTTCTCAAAGAACCAACTCTTAGATTCATTGATTCTTTGTATTGTTCTTTTTGTTTCAATTGTATAGATTTCAGCTTTAAGTTTGATTATTTCCTGCCATCTACTCCTTTTAGGTGAGTTCGCTTCTAATTGTTCTAAGGCTTTCAGCTGAGCTCTTAGGTCTCTAGTGTGGGATTTCTCTAGGTTTTTCATGTAGGCATCTATTGCTATGAATTTTCCTCTTAAGACTGCTTTCATTGTGTCCCACAAGTCTGGATACGTTGTGGATTCATTTTCATTAAATTCTAGGAAGACTTTGATTTCTTTCTTAATTTCTTCCTTGACCCAGAGATGGTTCAGCTGATTGATGTTTAGTTTCCATGATTTGGTAGGCTTTCTTTGGATTTTGATGTTGTTGAACTCTAACTTTAGGCCCTGGTGGTCTGATATGTTACAAGGGATTATTTTAATTTTTTTTATCTGTTGATATTTGCTTTATGACCAATTATGTGGTCAATTTTAGAGAAAGTTCCATGAGGAGCTAAGAAATATGTATATTCCTTTGCCTTTGGGTGGAAGCTTCTGTAGATATCTATTAGATCGATTTGCATCATAACCTCATTTAGACTCCTTATTTCTCTGTTGAGGCTCTGTCTGGTTGACCTATCCAGGGTTGAAAGTTGGGTTTTGAAGTTTCCCACTATTAGGATGTAAGAACTGATGTGGGATTCAAGCTTTAGCAATGTTTCTGTTACATAGGTATGTGCCCTTATATTAGGGGCATAAATAATCAGGATTGAAATCTCCTCATGATCAATTTTTCCTGTGATGAATAAGTAATGATCATCTTGGTCCCTTTTAATTGCTTTTAGCTTAAAGTCTACTTTGTAAGATATTAGGATGGCAACTCCTGCTTGTTTCTTAGGACCATTTGACTGGAAAATCTTTTCTCAACCTTTTATTCTAAGCCTGTGTCTGTCTTTGCAGTTGAGGTGTGTTTCTTGTAGGCAACAGAAGGATGGCTTCTGTTGTTGTATCCATCTTGTTAGTTTTATAGGACAGTTGAGTCCATTAAGAGATATTAGTGACTACTCATTGATATTTCCTGCCATTTTTGGTGGCAACTTGTTTGTATTTCCTTTCTCTGGAGTATTCTTCTGTGGAATTATTGATTGTTTGTGATTTTATGGGTGTATCTGGGGTCCTTAGGTTGGAGTTTTTCCTCTAAAACTCTCTGTAGTGATGGGTTGGTAGATAGATATTCTTTCAGTCTGACTTTGTCGTGAAATATCTTGTTTACTCCATCTATGTTGATCGATAATTTTGCAGGGTATAGTATTCTAAGCTGGCAGCCATGCTCTTTTAGCATCTGTATAACTTCTGACCAAGCCCTTTTAGCTTTCATCTTTTCCATTGAATAATCAGTTGTTATTCTGATGGATCTACCTTTATATGTAAGTTGGCCCTTTTCTTTTGCAGCTCTTAAAATTTTTTCTCTGTTCTGTATGTTTTGTGGCTTGATTATAATGTGGCATGCTGACTTTTTTTGGGGTCATATCTATTTGATGTTCTTTACGCTTCTTGTATCTTTATAGGCTTTTCCTTCTTCAGGTTAGAGAAATTTTCTTCTCTGATTTTTATTGAAAACATTATCTGTGCCTTTCAGCCGGTATTCTTCTCCTTCTATTCCTATTATTCTCAGTTTAGGTCTTTTCATGGTGTCCCAGATTTCCTGAACATTTTGAGTTGTAGCTTTTTTGGTTTTAGTATTTTGTTTGACTGATATATCTACTTGAGCTACTGAGTCTTCCACTTCAGAGATTCTATCTTCCATCTCTTGAACTCTGTTTGTTAATCTTGCATCTGTGGTTCCAGTTTTTGTCTTCAGGTTTTCTATTTCCTTCTTTGCCTCATTTTGTGCCTTTTTTTATTGCTTCTATTTTAGTTTTTAGTTCCTGGCATGTTTCATTTTTTGTTTACTTTTTCTTGGTTTTCTTTCATAGATTTGTTCATCTCTTTCAATTTTTTGTTTGTATTTTCTTCTATTTCTTTAAGGCAATTTTTCATATCTTCTTTGAGTGTTTCAATGATCATCAGAAAGGAATTTTTGGTGTTGCTTCCTTCTGTTTCCTCTTCATTGCTCAGTTCAGATCTTGTAGTTGTAGGATTGCCACTTTCTTTTGGAGTTACCTTGTTGTTCTTTATATTCTTATGTAAATTTTTGCACTGGCATCTGCCCATGATTTCAGTGGTTCATGATTAGGTGGCTCCTGGTCAGTTGTGGCACGTGGGCTTGTGTGTCTCCTGTCACCTCTGAACAAAAGGTCTGCTGAATCTCTACCTCTGCTCTGGGCAGTGGACTGAATTTCAAGTCTTCATACCTTCTCTGTTTGAGCAGTTTGAGGTGGGGTGGCCATGCAAATTCCCTTAGCAGCAACTGGGGGGACCCTGGCAGCCAAAGTTTATCTCTGTCTGGTACTGAGTGTGTGAGTACATGCTCTACAGACAGCAACTGGTCCTGGAACTAGAATCCGACCATAACACAATTTTCTCTGGCAGGGTTTCAGGTGCTGGGGCCTGCTGAACTCAGCTCACCTTTGGTTGGAGTCTGATTATGTCTTTTATAGTCCTCAGTCCTTCTCTGTTTGCTCAGTTGGAGGCGGGTGGCCATGCAAATTCCCTTAGTAGCAGCTGAGGAGGACCCTGGCAGTCAGAGTTTATCTCTGTCTGCTACAGAGTGTGTGGGGACACACTCCACAGACAGCACCTGGTCCCGGAACTGGAACCTGACCAGAACACCAGAAATAAAAATTTAAAATAATAAAATAAAGTTCTTAAAAGGGAGACTAAAGTATTATAAAGAAAATAAGCCACTTAATGATGGAAAATACACAGTCTGAATTATGTATATTATTGTGTTGTTTTTAAAATTTTTGACTGCTCTGAGACATTTGATTATAAAAGCTGCTAGATTACATTAACCTATATATTTAAAAAACACCTTGATTCCAAATTTTAAGTCAACAGGAATGTTCCTTTAGGGGAGATGTTATGTTTTTGTTTCCACAGGAAATGAGATTTATTCTGGGGTAAGAAAAGCAAGTTTGATGGAGGAAGGCCCCCTGAAATTTCTGACCACAGACATGGGAAAATAAACCTAAAGTATCTACAAGACATGTAACATATAGTTTACTTGCTCAAATATAAAAAAAAAAATATTTAGTTGGTATGTGGACAATATACAGTTTATATTTATATTAATACATATATATATATGTTACTGCTAAAAGTTTATATCTTTTCAGAACAAGGGAGACAGATATCAATAAAAATGGCCCAGATGATCCAACATCCAAAATACTTTCAAGTGTACTGACTGGTATGATTTAGCCTCACAAAATACTTCAGCCAAGACTTAATTATCCTAATTTTCTCAGGGTCTCTCAAAGATATTCAGTGCTCAATTAACAGGAAGTAGTTTAGAAAAGTATGCTCATTTCCCCAAAATATTGGTTATAAATGTTTGTTTTCACTGAGAGCAGGTTACTGGTCATAGCCAATCTCTTTCTAAAAGAAGAAAAAGTGATATGATATAACAATGATGTGAAAAAGTAGATTATTGAATCTAATTTAATCCACAAAACAACTGTTAATCTTACATATTACATTGTTATGGATTTTAGTTTATTGATACAAATTTAAAGTTATTAATGTTATTCTATATATATAATTCTCTTTTTTAAGGTACTATATTTATGAAGCTCAATTAACAATATAATATATAATTAGAAAACAGAATAATAGTCATCTATAATAGTCAACTTATATTAGGTATGTTTTTAACATCATATACATCATATACAGATATATTTATATAGATGGATGGTCTTCAAATGCTTCAAAGACTTATAGAATATGACATTTAATATTTTTAATAATCTAAGGCTTTTTATGACAGTGAGGCATGTCTGCTCCTGAGAGCACCAACCTATTTTAGAAAAGATAATGGGCATCAAAGAAATTCCATATGGAGTTTGCTTTTATTATGTATGGTAAAAGCTAGCCATGTGGACAAAGAAACTGCCCTTGCCTCAATTGCTGACAGTACTGTCCAGACTAGGCAGCAGGACACAAGAAAAGCAACTATCAAACTTTGCCAAGTTAAGGTAGGATAGTCCTTCAATATTTTCTGTTTCTGAGAAAAGTTTATCAGATATACTAGGCCTATGGGCCAAGGATGGATTCCTTAATGTAATAGAGAAACTTTAGTGACTGTCCAGACAGCCTAATGCCCCTGTTAATAAGTAACATCTCATACTTCTGGAGTCTTTGATGGATTTTAAGGCTAGATAATCATAGTTACAATTTTTCTTAATTTTAATAAAAGGATAGGGTGGATAATTAACTGTTTTCTCTGATTTTTTTCAAATACAAATAGACTGGATATTGTAACTAAAATTCTTGCTTGATAACTGGTTTGTTATATTTAATTTTTCTGTTGTAAAGTTTAAACCTTTCTGATTAGACAGAAATGAGGAAATGCTGTGAGATGATCCTTCTGTGCACTGTGAATATGCATTGCTCTCATTGGTTGATAATAAAGCTGTTTTGGACTATATGGTGAGGCAGGATAAGGTTAGGCAGAACAATCAAACTGAGAACTTGATGAGGGGTAGAATCAAGAGAAATGAGAGTCAGCTGCTCAAGAAGCAAGATGTGAGAGGACTGACAGCCCCCATTAATAGAAAGTTTGAAAAATTAAGTCTAATTGTACTGCTATCGATACACAGATATTTTCCTTTTTTTCTTGAACTCACTTGAGTTGAGAGCAGAATTTAAATATTTATTAAAGAGGCCATAATGTTTTGGAGTATTTTGGACAAATAATTTGTAAGCATATGATAATAGTTTTAAAATTCAGGCTTTGTGATAACCTATGGAATATTTACATATTCACTTACATATTTAATCATTTCAAAATTTGAGCAGATGTTGAAATGAGATGAATATGTCTATTTTTTTTTTTAAAAAAAAGTCTCATGATATCTCAGGCTTGCCTCAAACTTACTATATAGCCTAGAATGATCTTGAATTTCTGATCCTCCTGTCTCCATTTTTTTAAGTGCTAAGATTATGAGTATGTGCTACCACATCTGTCGGTACTGTGCTGGGGAGTAAATCCAGGGCTTTGATTGTGTTAGGCAAACATCTTGTCAACTCAACTATACCCCAGTCATATTCACTTTAATATGAAAATTATACTTAGTATAATCATTTGAAAATATTTAAACAAAAAACAATAGCCTTTAGGATGTCACCTTCTAAATCTACACCCCTAAATGATCCTTATCTATTGTTTTCAATATTCTTAAAGTTCATGCTTGAAAACTCAACATCTAAGGAGCACAGTAAATCACTTGAACCTATTAAATTGAGCTTGCATTGTCATCAGAAATTACTGGATATTCATTCTCTCGATCTGTAATACTAAGTTTTAGTGAGTCTAAGATTGCTATTATTTACCACATAGAAAGAAATAACTAATTAGTAATAATAAATTGTAGGAATTATGAGTTAGACATGGAAAAGTGAGGAGAATGTGCATTTTAACATATTTGGAAAGGAACACCACTACTGGGAGTATTGTACATTCCCAGAAGGCAGCTGCACACAAAGCAGAGAAGGCAGTGATGATTTTGTTTAGTTAAAAGTTAAAGCACTGCATACCGGTTAGCTCTGCCGAATCTTGCCCACTGACCAATGTGGGACTATTTGTTAATCAACTTCCAAGTGTACCATAGTCTGAGAAGATATCTTGTCTTCTCCTCCCCAGTGCTAGAATTGCAGAAAGGCAACCATAAACACTGGGAATTTAAACTTACATGTTGTCTGGGGAATTGAACTTTGGACTTCATGCTTGTTGGACAAGAGGTTTAACTACTAATCTGTTTCTCTAGCCCATTCTCTGCTTCTCTGCCCTATACTTGACACAGCATAAAGTATATTTATTTTCTTAGTGAGTTAATGATTAAATTAGTATCTTGTTTACATACATTTATTATAGAGTACAATTCAAAATTATATTTTCTCATACAAGAGACTGTTAGATGGTTTTTCTGCAAATGTCTACCTATTGTGTAAGTACGCCTCAGTTTATCAAGTCTATGAGATGGGGTTTTCCAGTCAGTGCTTCAATATGGCTAGAGTTTGAAGGATTTTGAAAGGTTCTTGTGTGTGTGTGTGTGTGTGTGTGTGTGTAGAAAGAGAGAGAGAGAGAGAGAGAGAGAGAGAGAGAGAGAGAGAAAGAGAGAGAGAGAGGAGAAAAGGGGAGAGAGGGAGAAAGAGTATGCATACATACTCATTTGTTTGAAGATGTTAGTTTGAATTTGCTGTATCTATTTGATAACTCAGTATATTTTGGTATATATCTCAGCATATACTAGTGAATATGTCAGAATCTATCAACACACACTTCAAGAATACTGAGGATGGCATGTGACAGAGTGTTACAGCAGCAGCATTAAAGCACTGTATCCTCACTGTGTGCTGGGTGATTCTCTTAAACTTCATCTAAACATACTCCTGGTTCTGTGACCAGACAGATGCTGGGAGAGGCCCAGGAACTGCACTGTATGGTGTGGAAGAGGACAATGAGGCCTGGCTCTAGAGCAATCCTCTTAACTTTGGCTTTAGTTCTTCAGTGTAAGAGAGGTTGTACTGATCTTAACAGAACAAAACAAATAAAAATAAAACAGCTAAAGAAGTATGGTTTGAATTGGACCAAGACATCATCTCAAAGTATTTTAAAAACTGATGTATCAGCTCTTTCTCCCTCCTTCCCTTCCTTCTTTCTATCTCTCTGTCTTTCTCTCTTCTCTATCTTGCTCTTCTCCGTATACCCACCTCTCGGTAACTCTCTAAATAAACTCTCTTGTGGCACCTGGCAAAAAACCAAAAAACAAAAACTGATGTATCAGATTACAATTGATATCTACTTTTCATGATAGAAATTAATTTGGAGACAGATGGGAGAGTTCAGCTGAGGAAAGAAAGAGCTAAGGTATACGATCTCCATGCAGGAGAGGGCAAGCCTTGTGAGTGGTGACATGCCAAAAATACCTAAAAATATGTCAGCGAGACAGCAGGCGACTGTCATTGCAAAGTCCTCAAAACAGAGCCCAACATGGCAGATAAAAAGCAGGACAGGCAGACAAATGACAGGGGACAGAACCTCTTTTGTCTTTTATAGGAAGAAGTTTTGTTTAAGAAACAAGAGAGATGGATAGTAGAGCTGCGATTAGGGTAAGCAGTCTGTTGAAAGTTGTGGATTTGTGGAAGAATTGAGAAACTGGGATGAGTTAACCAATTATTATCAAATAATATTTTGGAAAGAAATACGTTTGAACATCGGCAATATGATTTTAAGGTGATAAAGTGTTTATCAAAGAGTTACATTTTTTGGTCCAGTATGATAAATGATAGAAAAATATTATTTAACATCACTTGTAAAATTTTGTATAAAAAATAATGGTAAAGCAGAATTGGGGTAGGCCTTCTGAACCTGCACAACTTCATAAGAATTACAGAATAAGAAATGTCTGAATTTTTTATCCAAGTTCAGATGAAAAGAATGCAATAGTTTAACAACAAAATAAAGGTATGATAAATTCACAGTTCCATACTGGAGACCTGAGGAGGCAGTTGGTAAATTCACAGTTCCACGCTGGGCAGGGCTAAGCAAGTGGCAGCCTGGGAGAGGGATGAAGTGTGAGCTGAAGAGTACTCCCCTCCACATCTTTCCCTTTGGTGCTTTCTACACTGGAAACAGGTTTGTGTTTCTTTGCTGTTAGCTGAGGCTGCTGTGACCTGCCTCCTCTGATCACACAGAGCACGGAATGGTAAGGCTCTGGGAACTGAGTGTGTGGACCAATGTGGATTTTGCTCCATTGTGAAGAATCACAATACTTACTCATAGCTACGTTTCTAGGTCTATTTCTATGACTGAATCTGCTCTTGGAGACACCACCAGGTGGATGCTAGGAATCAAACCCCGGTCCTCTCCAAAAGCAGCAAACACGATTTCTAGGTCTATTTCTAAATGTCAATCATCAGTTAATAAAGTAATGAGGCTACCATTAGTCCTTTCCTCCTAGTGCTTAGGAAATTGTTCTATTCTTGACTGTGGTATCTTATGAAAGTCCTACTTGCATCTTTCCCAGCTGGAGTCTTCTATTTTCAACACTTTGTTCTATTCAACATTCTTCTATCCTACTCTATCTACTCAACACTTTGTGGATTCTACAAATAAAAAAGAAAAATATGTAAATTTTCGATTTTGAAATGTTGAAATCAACATTTTTGATTTAAAATAAAAATGCCCAAATACTCTTGATTAAATAAAATTAATATCTAAATTAAAGAGGAGATATAAAAGAGCTGGGATATCTAAAATATACTTTCTATTGTATGCAATGAGAGTGAACATCGGCAATTTTTTCTTTGCTTTGAATTAACCAGTTGCCTGTGTCTGTTTGTCGAGTGGTAGGTTGTTAGAATTCTTAGTGCATGAGTTTTGCATCGCATTAGTAAAAATGATTTTGAGTGAAGAACTACTTCTCTCAATACAGGTTAATTATTTCTGAGGAGTTGGCAGATAAAATAGATGACAAAAATATGATTGCTTGTATTTAGCTTTTAGCATACTTAACATGGTAGCTGACATACTCAGAACAAAAAGAATGCTCTTTCTAGTTAATGGATTAATGGGATGGGTTAGGGTTAGATACATAAGTCCATCTCTGGCTGCTCATTTCTCCCTCTCTGAATTGACAGAGTTGAGGTGGTCATATTTTTTTCCCTGCCCTGCTTTTAAATTCAAGTTATATGTACATGTTCATGTGATATACAACTTTACTTTTAAAGTGTTTGCTTATGGAAGATGCAAATAATTTTATTCTAAATATATACTTGACAATATGGATTTAAACTTAATTCATTGGTGTGCAACCTTGTGTGTGATAGCTTAGACCAGAAATTGTCAAATGGTATATCAAAAAGGTAAATTAGCATTTGCTCAGTGAACCTGACATGACAGATGGGTAGGAAGAAGGCTCCTACCCTGAGAAGAGACAAAATATATTATAATTTGTATGTGTATAAAAACTGGGTAAAGATTTTCTAAAAGAATTTTTAATGCCAAACCTATTTTCCACACTCATAATGATTAGTTCAATCTCCATAATTCACTTCATCCTGTGCTTCTACAACTGCATTGCCAAGCATACATGCATTGGAATTATCCCACAGGGTTGTGCTAATTGAGAACACACCAATTTCAAGACAGCATGCTACATTATTATTATACTATTGGTGGTGGCAATAATAAGAATATTCATAATACTATAGCTCAGAGTCATCGAGCACCTATGTATCAGACGGTGTCTAGTACATCACAAGTGTTCTGAATCTCAGATCCCCGCAGCCATACCACACAGTCATCTAAAAACAACTAACTAGTGTGTGGGCAACATTTGTTTTTGAAGACCACAGCGACTGAGCACATGATGGACGACATGGTACATACAGATTGATCTGAGATGGCTGAGAGCTAGACAGATAGTATGGGAAGGAGAGAATGTTCTAGAACAGAGTTAGGGAGAATCTCTGCAAACAGCAGTCAGGATAGGAAAGTGCAGACAATGATAGAGAAGCCAAAGTGAACATTAAGATTAAGGGCCCTGAGTAAATTACTGCTTATACAGCTTAATGCTGTGGAATTAAGGAAGAGCCACTGAAAATATTGAATACTAGATAGTTTAAAAATAATTTTGAAGGTAACAGTGAAAGCTGTATTGGACAGACTGAATGGGAAACCTTGCATTTGCTTAGCGGGTAAGGAGAGCTGGTGACCATAGAATGAATGATCTAGTTAATGCATTTGTGATGGATATCTGCTCACTACATGTTCTCTGATAGGAGGAATAAAATATGACTCTGAGACATATATGACACACATCTATAATTTCAGCACTGAAGAATTTGAGACATGAAGATGGAGAGCTCAAGGCCAGCCTAGGCTGAAGTGGAGAGATCTGCTGCAGACAGGGATACCAACACATGGGCAGGTTGACCAATTCTTATGGTCTAGAGAGCCTGCAGATAAGGACCTATTTATGGGAGGCAGGTGATGGACAGGTTCCAGAGATTCTAAAGGGTGACAGCAAATGCCCTACACTGAAGGTTCTAGAACATAATCAGAATCAACAGTATCTGCTGTATTTTGAAGTCATCACCCCCAGAGCTGAGAACAAGTTTGCAAAGATAAAATAATTCTGTTTTTAAAACACAAAGAATAAGGCATGTAGAAGGCTAAGGAGAAAATCAGAGTTAAAAAAAAAAACATACAAAGTCACTTGACAGCTGAGATCATACTTGTAATGGACAAGTAGACTAATACCGTATTTTTTTAGTTTTATTTATTTGCATTAGTTTTGAAATTGACAGATAAAATTGTACATATTTATTGTCCTTATGTTTATCCATTCATGTATAATGTGGACTGGATACACTAAGCTAACTCATATGTTTATAACTCATGCATTTGTTACATTATTTTATTTTTAAAAAACACTTAAAATCTACTACAAGCATTTCCAAGAATTAAGGAACATATATAAGCTATGTGCACCACATTGGATAATAGATTTCTTGTATTTACTTTCCTCCTCCTTCTTTCCTGAAATCTTATATCTTTTCTTCTACACAGTGTTGTAAGGAGGTGGAGATGGGGGAGGGTTGGCACGTTTTGGATCGCATATTTTTATAATCACAGGTTACTTAACATTGTCAATTGTTTGCATGCTGACAGTTTGTAAGTACGTTAAATTGTCTAGAAAAAAATTCACTTGCAACTTTAGGCCTTCAACAATGACATGGATAGTAGGTACAGGTGCAAAGCATGGGCCTTTTGGAAATTCTTCATATTCACAAATCAGAGAAGAAAAATGTACTCAAGAAACCTAGGTTTATTAGCTTATTAGTGTTCTTATGAGACTCCTAACAGTGGAAATAGGCTGCCCCTGGCTCTTTGGCCTGCTTTTTGATACCCAAGGCATTGGGCTGCCTTTTTCAGCTGCCTTTTTCAGCCTTGACATGAGGGTATGTGTGTAGTTTTATTGTAATGTTTTATGTCATATTTGGTTATATCCCTGGGAGGCCTTTTTTTCTGAAGGGAAAAAGAGCAGGAATAGATCTGAGGAAGGGGAAAGCAGGGTGTTTGAGAGGAGGGAAGGGAGGGGAAGCTTCAGTCAATTTGCAATATATGAGAGTAGGATAAATAAATAAGTAAAAGTGAATGAAAGAAAGGAAGAAAATGATGTTAGAATAGAATCATATATTTAGGTTTTGAAGAATGCCTTCTTGTTTAAGATAACCTGATTTTTGTTTATTTATTCAACTTTCATTGTTTTAAAGGAAAACATATCCTGCATATTATTCTTAGGATAAATACCAAATGATTATAGTCGGGGAAACTAAAGAGTAAGTGTTTGCTAACAAACTCTACGCTGCTAGTCCCAACTAACAAACAACATAGAAATTCCTCAACGTCCACAGGAGAATCTAGTTTAGAAGCTGGTGAGGCACCTCAGCAGGCAAAGGTGTTGGCTACTAAGCCTGGTGAATTGAGCTTGACCCTACATGGTGAAAGGAGAAAGTTGTCTTCTACAATACATCTTCTAAACTCCACACTCACACTGTGGTATATGAGAGCACACACACACACACACACACACACACACACACACACACACACATGCCACTTAAACAAATGTGATAATAAAAAGATACATGTTAATTTCTATGGCAAGGCTTTAAGCATTTCCAGTATAGCCATAAATAATGGTCACTGTGGGCATAAAGTGTAACTAAAATAAAAGGGAGATAAAAGTTCAGTTCCAGCTCTGCACATTTGTGTTCCTTGGTCAGCAGATGTAGAACTCTTCCATCACTACAGAGCGTTCTATTAGATAGCCAGGTTGAAGCTATAAAGCCATAGAAAGCACAGCCTGCTATCATAACCAGACATGGGTACCTTAGATAGATAATAATCTTGTTTTAAAGGATACAACAATATTTCACAAAGGCCTCTGTTTGCTAAATCTTGTTACAATGGGGCTTATTATCTCTACAGTCTAGGGTTAAGTTTGGCTAGCATAAGTCATTTTTACAAACAGTTACAAGCTCTTTTCTAACAACTATGGAGGAGTGTGAGGCAGAGGAAACAGCAGAAGTAGGTCTTTGGAGAACCTGAGATCATCAGACTCTAGATGGGACATAGAATACCTATGGGTGTGTCTCCTTTCACACTGTCTATTTGTGTGTATATCTACAGTGTTCTAATTTTGTATAGATAATGAGAAAGAACTCCCTGTGAGCACTGAAGGTGATTCTGCGCCTGAAAACCTAAAGGTTCACATCAACACATCTTACAGAGCTGCAGTCAAGCAGTGGTGCTATAAATGAGAGGGAGGGACATAGAGCAACAGTGAAAATATACCATATTGTGGGTGTGTATATGTGTGTGTACTTTTGACATGTATGTGAAGATCTGAAGACAATGGTCAAAGAGCCAGTTCTCTTCTCCCATAATGCAGGTTCTGGAAATCAAACTGAGGTCATCAGAAATGGTGGCAAGTACCTTTACCTGATGAGCCATATGGTTGGTCTCCATCCATTTTTAAAAGAAGAGATTTTTCTGGTGTATGGGAGAAGTATAAGGATCTCAAGGCAGTACATAATTATAACGCACAACTACAGGCTGAAAATGGAGTGTGTGTCTTCAAGTGCAATGCACTTGTCTGTGGCTGCAGATCTATAGACCCTAGACAAATGGACATGCAATGCAAAGGGGATTTAGCAAGAGATAGCTGGGAATGAGTATTTTGTAAGTTATTGAATTTGGGTCAGCATTTTCAAGTGCAGCTTTCTTAAAACACCCATTACCTTAGTTTTCTTTAAATAAGTTTGACACGGGCAGTGAGATAGTCTTTTTGAAAGAGGTTCTCAACAAATTAAAGAGATGTAAGGCATGTGAAGAGGAAATAGTTATTGTGGTTCATTCTCATGACTGCTGCTGTGAGCTTGATTTTCAATATGGCTAGAAATCCCATAGCTCTTCTCCTGAAGAACAAAATGGGGCTTGTTGGCAAAAGGGTTTCAGTGTGAGGGTGAGAGTGATCAGAGAGAACAATAGGGACAGAATGATCTACTCTAGACACATATATATTTATACATACATATATGCACACATATATATGTAGTGAAATTACAAAAACATAAATTATAAATAACAAAATAGGAAAAAAGGGGGCTACTATCCACTTTGTAATGATGATCATCTTGGGCTCTAATCTTCCATCATTTCCAGACTACATTTCAACTAGTTACCAGTGTTCCAACAACATGGGGCAGAATGTGGAAACATGGGATGCCTACTCTTGTGACTGTATACTGTCAGTGTGTCCTGAGTCTGTGTCAGGGACTGCAGCTGTAGCTTCCATTAATTGACTCATTCATATGACAGCTGCTGTGCTGTGAGGTGAAGCACATGGACACCGTGAGCTGTGTCTGACATATCTGCATATCACTGAACACATTCAGCTTAAAGAAGTTAGTGACATGATCACAAGCCTAAATTTATCAAATTCCAAACATCACAAGTGGCCTGTGCTGTTCCTATGCATCACTAAACTATCCATCAATACTCAACAGCTCAAAACTTTGCCTGGTATTTATCTCTCCCTCAACACCAAAAGACTCACTTACACTTTGCAGTATAATTGTGTTCAAGTTCAGCAAACATACATAGACATGTACCTGCTGCTCCTCCACCATCTCCACAATCTACAGAACAGTTTCAGCAGACCCCAAACTCACCCACAATCTTTTGTGATAAACACCCTTCCGCATATCCAGCCTCTCACTAAATATTTTGTTTCCTTATAGTTTTGTCTTTGCAAGAATGTTGTCTAAAAGAAAGTATATATGCCATGTAATAGTTTGATTTTTGCCCTTTGAATAATGCCTTCCAGAATCTCCCAGGTTGTTATGGGTCAATAGTTGTTGGTTGGTTTATTTATTTATTTATTTATTTTTATTAACAGTGACAATTCATTGCATGGCTACACTACAGTGTATTTGTTTATGTCCTCATTGTGAGACCTTGGGTAGTTTCCATTTCCTGGCCATTATAAAGGAAGCTGCTGTAAGCATTTACACACAGGTTTTATATAAATAAAAGTTTTAATTTCACTTATGTAAATACCTAGGAGTCAGATTACCAACTCATTATGTTTGCGTTTTTTAAGAAACTCCCAAGTTTTTGAAACTCAAGCTTTTGTGTTTTTAGCATTGATGTATGAAAGCTCACTTTACATCAAGAGCATTTGGTTCTTTCTGCCATCCTAATGGTATTCAGTTGTTGTTCATTACTTTTTGCATGTGTTACCATACAGGACCATGATGTTTTAGTATCTTTGTGTATTTACTTGAAGTGTTCAGACCTTCTTTGGTGACATAGCTGCCTATTTGTTTTATTAGATACTTTGCTGTTACATTAATTTAAAAAATCAGTTTTTTAAACATAACAAGCACTTTTTCCTAATGTGTATCTAGTCTTTTTCTTAATTGTGTCTTTCAAAAGCAGTCTATATGTGGTACCCCTGTACCATTTCCCATTGTGGTACAGTTCTGTCTCCCATGGCTGGTATTTTTTTTTGCATTATACCTAACAAATACTTGGGTATTTGATTTCTTTAAACATTTTCTCCTAAAATTTTTATAGTTTCTTTTCTCAGTCTGCTTTCTTTTTTTTCTTTATTTATCAAGAAAAACAGTAAATTGAATTTAAAATGCTGATAAGTTAACAATAACTATAAAGAAAATAAAAATCATAAGCATGACTTATCAAGGGTGATAATGCAAATAATTTGCTGCACATAAAATTACTTTGTGTTCAGCTTTCCCTCTGAATATTTTTTTTCGATCCCTGTATATCCTTATTCAAGGTCCCTTCCCCCTCCTGCCACATCAGGTCAATTTTTATAGTTTTATATGTAGGTCTGTAATCCACTGGGAGTTGCTTTTTTGGTGTTGGATCACAAGATAAAAATCATTTTTTTATTATGTAGCTGGGTGTTTCAGCACTATTGACTAAAAATCAACTTTTTACTAAAACTTTGAGAAGTATATTGAATTGAAAAGGAGAGAAGGGACAACCTTGTCTCTTTAATGATTTTAGTGAGTATTTCTCCATTTAGTTTGACGTTGGCTGTGAGCTTCTTCTAAATCGCCTTTATTATATTTAGATATTTTCTCTGTATTCCTGATCTTTCCAGGACTTTAATCATAAAAGAGTGTTGGATTTTGTCAAAGGCTTTTTTATCATCTAAGGATATAATCATGTGGTTTTTCTCCTTCAGTTTGTTTATATGATGGATGATATTTATGGGTTTTCATATGTTGAATGATCCCTGCGTTTCTGGGATGAAGCCTACCTGATCATGTTATTTGATATTTTTTATATGTTGTTGTATACAGTTTGCCAGAATTTTGAATTCAAAAGGGAATTCTCAGCAGAAGAATTACAAATGACTGAAAGTCACTTGAAAAAGTGCTTGACATCTTTAGCCATCAGAGAAATACACATCAAAACTTTCAGATACCACCTTACAACTGTCAGATTGGCTGAGTTTAAAGACACAAACTTTAAAGCCTGTGCTGGAGAGGTTGCAGAGCAAGAGGAACACTCCTCCATTGTTGGTGGGAATGTCACCTAGTTCAGCCACTTTGGAATGCAGTATGGCTGTTTTTCAGAAAACTGGGAATCAATCTCCCCAAAGACCCAGCAATACCACCATTGGGCATATACCCTAAAGATGCACATTGACACCCCAAAAGCATTAGCTCAACTATGTTCATAGCAGCATTATTCATAATAACAAGAACCTGGAAACAAGCTAGATGCTCCTCAACTGAAGAGTGGGTTAACAAACTGTAGTATTACCAAACAATGGAGTATTATTCAGCAGTAAGAAAAAAAAATGATATCCTAAAATTTGCAGGCAAATGGATGGATTCGGAGAATATCCTTCTGAGAGAGGTATCACAAACCCAGAAAGAGAAGAAGAGAATGTACTCACTCATTAGTGGAGTTTAAACAAAAAGTAAAGCATGTCCAAGCTGCAAACCACAACCATCGAACAGCTTGAGATCTGAAGCACCTTGGATGCGCACCTTGAAGCCCATTCCCTCCAGAGGAACACCTGACCTAGTCTTGATGTTAGGATGAGGAAAGCAAATCTGCCTGGAGTGGATGCTGAACTAAGCCACCTTGGGACCTTGGGACCTCCTGCCCTTGCTGGAGAGGAGATAAGGAGATGGGGAGAAGAGAGAGTGACTGGGAGAGGCGGGAGCAGAAAGGGAGTTTGAACAATGAGATACATGGACAAAAAAATGAGACTTTATTCAAAAAGAAAAAAAAAGAAAAAAGATCTTAAAAATAAAATAAATATATATTGAAAAAAAAAAAAGAAAATAAAATTTTTGGCCCAAAACATTGTATACTCAGAACACTGCTGGCAAAATAGCAGCAGGATCAGCTGAATTCTTTGGTCCTGGACACACGGCTGAGAGGTAAGAGACTTGGCTTCGGCACAGAACATAGTTTGCCCAGACCATGGCTGGCATATTAGCACCATGAAAGCAGAGGAGTCCCTAGGAACACAGCTGAGAGGTCAGAGGTCAGACGGTGACTTCTGCCACCTGAACCCAGGCACTGAGACTGCCCCTCAGCTACGGAGCAGAGCATAGCCTGCCCAGAACACTGCTAGCATAATAGCAGCGGGAAATAGCCAAATCCCTGAAAGGTGAGAGGTCAAGAGTTGACAACTGGCATCATAGCACTGCAACCTCACTAGAGCAGCCGACCCTCTGAACAAGTAGCTGATTAAGAGCCCTCAGACTAACAACTCACTAACAGCCAACCAAGAACTAACCAAGAGTGAATTGAGAAGACAGCAGTGCAAGAATATATACAATGATATAAAGATCAACAAGACACCACCAGAAGAAGCAAGTGGCTCTATAGCTTCAAATCCTTGAACATAACAATGAAGAGGGAACAGAAGGAAATGACCTTCTTAAAAGCAGCTTTATGAAAGTAATAGAAGCCTTAAAAGAGGATATAAAAAAACACCCTTAAAGAAATAGAAGAAAATACAAACAGAAAAGTAGAAGAGATGAAAGAAAATAAAACTGAGAAAAAGAAAACAAACAGGAGAAAGAAATTTACCAAAAATTAAAAATTGAAATGGAAGCAATAAAGAAAGCACAAATCAAAACAAAGTTAGAAATAAAAAATTTGAAGAAAAAAAAAAAAAAAAGACCTGGAACCACAGCTTCAAGCATAAGCAATAGAATCCAAGAGATGGAAGACAGAACCTCTGGGGTAGAAGACTCAATTCTGGTAATAGATACATCAGTTAAAGAAAACACTTTCAACCCTGGATAGATCAACCAGACAGAGCCTCAACAGAGAAACAAGGAATCTAAATGAGGTTATGAGGTTATGATGCAAATGGATGTCATAGATACCTACAGAACTTTCCACCCAAAGGCAAAGGAATATACATATTTCTCAGCTCCTCATGGTACTTTCTCCAAAATTGACCACATAGTTGGTCATAAAGCAAATATCAGCAGATACAAAAAAGTGGAAATAATCCCTTGTAACATATCGGACCATCAGGGCCTAAAGTTAGAGTTCAACAACATCAAAACCCAAAGAAAGCCTACCAAATCATGGAAACTAAACATCAATCAGCTGAACCATCTCTGGGTCAAGGAAGAAATTAAGAAAGAAATCAAAGTCTTCCTAGAATTCAATGAAAATGATTCTACAACGTATCCAAACTTGTGGGACACAATGAAAGCAGTCTTAAGAGGAAAATTCATAGCGCTAGATGCCTATATGAAAAACCTTGAGAAATCCCACACTAGAGACCTAACAGTGCAGCTGAAAGCCTTAGAACAATTAGAAGCAAACTCACCTAGAAGGAGTAGACGCCAGGAAATAATCAAACTTAGAGCTGAAATCAATACAATTGAAACAAAAAGAACAATACAAAGAATCAACGAATCTAAGAGTTGGTTCTTTGAGAAAGTTAACAAGATAGATAAGCCCTTAGCCAAACTAATCAAAAAACAGAGAGAGAGTGTCCAAATCAACAAAATCAGAAATGAAAAGGGGGACACAACAACAGACCCCCAGGAAATACAGAGAATTATCAGGTCATATTTTGAAAATCTGTATTCCACAAAAATGGAAAACCTGGAAGAAATGGACAGCTTTCTGGACAGGCACCATCTTCCAAAATTAAATGAAGATCAGATTAATTACCTAAACAGGCCTATAACACTTAAGGAAATTGAAGCTGTCATTAAAAACCTCCCCAAAAATAAAAGCCCTGGTCTAGATGGTTTCAGTGCCGAATTCTACCAGACATTCAAAGAAGAATTACTACCGTTACTCCTCAAACTATTTCACACAGTAGAAACTGAAGGAATATTGCCAAATTCCTTTTATGAGGCCACAATCATCCTAATACCCAAGCCACTCAAAGACACAACAAAGAAGGAGAATTACAGACCAATTTCCCTCATGAATATTGAT
>PVIH01018645.1:0-37843 GCA_004025045.1 Sigmodon hispidus
AGAGAGAGAGAGAGAGAGAGAGAGAGAGAGAGAGAGAGAGAGAGAGAGAGAGAGAGAGAGAGAGAGAAGATGCCAGCATAGCTGATGATCATCAAGGAGGGCTCCCACACTTTCTATCCTGACCTTCCTTTCCTTAAACAATGGGAATTTTCATGCTAGTTGTTATCCTATGTATGTGCTGGCTAATTTTATGGCACTTTGTCACAAACTAGAATCTCAATTGAGAAAATGCCTCTAACAGATTGGCTTGTTGGCAAGCCTTTGAAATCTTGATTCTCTTTTTTTTCTTTTCTTTTCTATTTTATTTTCTAGACAGGGTTTTTCTGTGTTGTCCTGGAACTGGAAGATCCCCTTGCCTCTGCCTCCAAGTGCTGGGATTAAAGGCATGCACCACTTTATTGTTAAAGTTGTGGTTTTATTTTTTTTTTAAGTTGTGGCTTTTTATAAGCTTTGCTGATGCTCAGAACAAATACATAATGGACAAACATATCTATAGTTGGAAGCAACTAAGTAAAAATCATAAAGGAAGTTCCAGGCTTTGGCTCCAGTTTCTAGTTCATCTTTACTGTTTGGACTGTAGCATATTTAAGGTTACACTGGACTATAGAGGGGGACCTTAACTAAAGAAAATAAGATACAGTGGGCAGTGGCGGTGCTGATGGTGGTGGTGGTACTTTATGCACACCTTTAATCCCAGCACTCAGGAGACAGAGGTAGGTGATCTCTGTGAGTCTGAAGTTAGCCTGGTCTGCAAAGTGAGTTCCAGGACAGCTAAGGCTGTTATACAGACAAACTTGGTTTCAAGAAAAACAAGAAAAGATATGCCAGGCATGGTGACATGGTCTCTCTCTCTCTCTCTCTCTCTCTCTCTCTCTCTCTCTCTCTCTCTCTCTCTCTCTCTCTCTCTTCCTCTCCCCACCTCCCTCTCTCCCTCTGCAGAACTGAGGAGCGAGAAGCAAGTAGATCTCTTCAAGTTGTAAGCCAGCCTGGTCTACATACAGCTCAAGTTCCAGGCCAGTCATAGTAAGACTTTGTTTCAGTTAAAGAAGGAAAAGAAAGATGTTACATTTTACTCAACTCTTCACTGCCCGAATCATCTTTGCTCTTATTCCCAGGCTGAAGAAGACTTTCCAGTGCATCCTCTGAAACAGTGGTCTCAAGCAGCAGCTATTTGTTCTCTGAGGAACATTTGACAACCAACCTCTGGAGATCCTTTGAATTGTCAGGTATGGAAATGGGGCTGGGAGAAGCCAGTGGGAAGAAGCTCCTGGAGTGCACAGGACAGCCCTCCTACAACAAAGAATTATTTGGTCCCAAGTCAATGGTGCTGAGGACAAGAACCCCTACTCAAAAACAAAACAAAACAAAAAAACCCTTAACCATTGAATACTAGATGCTTTGTGCTCTGGAAAAAAGATTATAGGACGACATCCTGCTAGCTAGGTCATTGCCAGGGCAGGTACTGTTAGCTAACAGAACACTAATACTCCAGGCAAATGATTGCTCCTTGGACCCTGGTATCTCAGAAGGTTATAAGATGTCCTTAAAGCGCAGGATGACTGGGCCACAGCTTGATGTGTATGGATTTCATCCACTTAGAACACAAGAAATGGTCTCCTGATTGCTAGTATCTTAATGGGATACTTAGAGTTTTCAGATTCTACTTGGAGTGGAAGGACCAATCACTTACTGTATCCTGTAGAAGGTACCAGGGACCAAACTCTGCACTCTATGTCATGTGCAAGTTCTATAAAAGGCAGATTCGAATTCTATGCATTTGGGGTAGGATTGGTACTTTGCAAACTGTGCCAGTCATAAATTATTACTTGTATATGATTTTACATGGCCAAAATAGTTCTTGAAGTATATTACATTATAAATTGCCTCCATTTGGGTTTTACTTTGTCCAGATTTGGGTTATAAGCCACTTAAAGTATAAAATGATTTCTGTGGGGTCAAATGCTCCAAATAATAGGCCTGTGGGGCCACCAATGATTTAGGATTTCTTTAGACTGTAGCATGAGACTTTGGGGTGATAAAGGCACTTATTGGTCTCTGGTATGGTATGACCAATAGAAGCACCTTATACTTTTTCTTTGAACTTCATTTTAGAAAGAAAAATGTACCTTCTTAGTTGTCCTGCATATATTAATATGATGAGATTGCGTTCTCTGAGCACATACCAAATCATGGTTTTGCAGTGACTGGCACATTGCTTAGCACATATGTATAGAAATTTTACATATGTATAGAAATTTTGTATACAGGAAATCGTTACATGGCCCAGGGATACCAGTTGGCATAGGATTGCATATATTACCACAAGCAAACTAATGAGTCAACATTAATTTAATACATTTTTACCTCACTCTAAATGCTTGATAAAGATATTAATACTCAACTTGGAGATGTCAGCACAGTGCTAAATGCATAGTAGGTGCTCAATGATGTTGAGTGGACAGATTTGCAGTGTGTGACATATTCCACTGATTACTTGGTTTAGTTTTCAGTTAGTATAGATACTGTAAATCCCAGTGCACATTAAATCTTGTTTTCCCAAGCCAGTGTGGTAGCACATGTCTTTAGTTGCAGCACTTGGGAGGCAGAAGCAGGTGGGTCTCTGAGTTCGGGGCCAGCCTGTTCCTAGTTCCAGGACAGCCAGAGTTCCAAAGTGAGACTTTGTCTCAAAAAACCAAATAAATAAATTAATTAAATAATAAAAGCCTGTTCCTGGAATTATGGCATCTGAAGTATTTGTGGAAAATCCTTGTCCCACCCGATTTGAATGTTTGTATTTTCTTTTGCCTTTGCCTTTGATGCTGGCTTGTACTGTCTTCATTATGCGTGTTGATGATGGGATACGCAGATCTATGAGAATCAGAACTCCTCAGTGCTTAGTTGTCCAGAGCCATTACATGAACTGTGTGGTTGGATTTGGCTGAGTGTATCAATTATTGGACCTCCAGAGATCAAAGGACTTCTTACAAATATCTTCCAAAAATAGCAAGTGCTAGAATCCTAGTCAAGTGCATATGTACATCATCACAGAGCAAAGTAAACTGAAATTGGCTGCTATGTTTTATATAATCATTTCTGCAAGCAAGAGCCCATTTTTGGATACTAATATTTGTCATGGTTAATTATTATTACTTTGTCGGAATTGTTTATTAATAATGCAAAAAGATAATTTTAATTTTCCGCACGTAACATTTTCCTATTAATGGTTTGAAATGGGTGATAAGCAAACCAATTTGAAATAAAATATGAACATGTGGGGCTGGAGAGATGGCTCAGCGGTTAAGAGCACCGTCTGCTCTTCCAGAGGACCCGGGTTCGATTCCCAGCACCCACATGGCAGCTAACAACTGTCTGTAGTTCCAGTTCCAGGCAAACACCAAGGCAAATAAATAAATAAATAATAAATAAATAAAGTTAAAAAAAAAAAAAGAAAATGGAAGTCTCAAAAAAAAATATGAACATGTACCATTGTATTATAACACTGTCTTGACAGTTAAATTTTTACAAAAAATTTGTAGCATGTATTTATATGTTTATAGTATATGCAGTAAATAAAAGTATGGCCCTCCCAAAAAATAACACAAGAAATGGTACCTTTTTGCCTGGCTAAGGATTAAATTGTTGAGCCCTTTAAAACTGTAGGATGATAGCACACATCTTTAATCCTATCACTGAGGAGGCAAAGGCAGGCAGATCTTTCTGAGTTCTAGGAGTTCGTGGTCTATCTAAGTGAATTTTCGGCCAGTCAGGGCTATACAGTGAGATACTATAAAACTATGATAACATGTATGACTATGATCTTTTTGTTTTTTTTTTTTGTTTGTTTGTTTGTTTCTATGAGACATGGTTTCTCTATGTGACAGCCCTGGTTGTCCTGGAACTCATTCTGTAGATAGACCAGGCTGGCAAGATCTCCCTGCCTCTGCTTTCCAAGTACTGGGACTGAAGCTGTATATTGCCATGCCCAGCTTGCCCTTAGTTTTAATGTTGTCCTTTCCAGCTCTTTTGACTCCTCAGGGCCAACAATACACCTGACTACAATTTGTCTCAAATGAAAGTAAGCAAGTGGTTGAGTTTATATTCATTTTCTACTCAACTGCTTTTAGTGTAGATGTTTTTGTGATAGACTAGTTGGTTTACCAAGTAGCTTCCTGGGTAATTGAGCTTAACACCAAGTACTCCTTAGGGAATAAGGACATTTCTTTGAAAAATTACTTAGAGTTAGCTACTACTCCCATACCTGCATCTGGACTTCTCAGTCTAGAGAAGACAGCCTATTTCAGTTTATTTGAAAAGAAGTCAAGCATACTACAAAGCTTACTTTGTAGCAAAACATGTTACATTTGACTGTGTTACAATGTTCAAATATGTTATCTTAATTCATAAATGCTACTGTTCAGTCATTGTTAAATAAATTAACAGTTCCTCTCACAAGGAAATTAATTAATATGAAATCTTGACTCTGTTTACATGGCCTTCCAGTGAGTGGATTTCAGTGGTACAGATCTGGATTTCAGAAAATAATGTCCTGGAAACTGAATTTTATGGATCTTGGCCAAAAGAAAGAACTAAAAAAGTAAAAATCAGCTCAGAGTGGAAAGTGCAAATTTGTTTAGCCATCCATTAGGCTGGAATGATACACAGATAAAGCCAACTGAACAGGTAACAAAAAAATAACCATTGTCCCAAGGGATCACTATAGCTAGAAAGTAATGTAACAGCCAGCACTTTTTAGTGACTACTGCTCCCAGTTGACTGAGAAACCGGTTTTTTCTAAAGTACCTTTTAAACAGATGTTTCCTGTCCCAATTGCCCAGTCCCAAATAACAGACACAGAGGCTGAATATTATATATAAATACTTGGCTGATAGCTCGGGCTTGTTAGTAACTAACTCTTACACTTAAATAAACCCATATTTCTATTTATGCTTTGCCACATGGCTCAGGCTCATGGTTTGTTACCCCATTTTCTATATATCCTGCTTGCTCAATGTCTAACTAGCATATCTCCTAACTCCACCCTCTTTCCCATCATTCTCAGCTTGACTTTTCCAAGCTACTGACCTGTCAGCTTTTACTAACCAATGAGAGTAATACATATTCATAGTGTAGAAAAGGATTATTCTACCGCATTTCCCTATTTTGTCTAATTAAAAAGGAGAGTTTTAACCTTAAAATAGTAGAACTATATACAACAAAACAGCTATTAAGTAAGAATTTCAGTAATACTATGTTATCCATTTGCATTTGGCAAAACTAGAGAAAATACAATCATCTATCTTGTTCTGGTGAGTCTAAAGTTTTGTATCTAATTTACTTTCTATTATAATTAAGGAAAGCTAAAATTATAACTATTTAGTCTTCAATTCCATCAAAGATCCCAGGTGGATTAAGTGTTACCTAATGACAGGGACATTAGGCTGCCTGAATAGTCACTCATCCAAAGTTCCTCTGTAATAATGGGTCATCCAACTCTGGCCTACATATATATCTGATATATATATATATATATACATATATATATACATATATATATATATATATATATTGTGTATGTATCTGTATCTGACAGACTTTCCTGCGAAACAGGAAATTTTGAAGGACTGTCCTACCTTGTCTTGGCAAAGTTTGTCCTGCTGGTCCAGTTTGGACAGTAACTGTCAGCAATTTCTTTGCCCACATGGCTATCTTTTGCCATAAAGAAAACAAACTCCATATAGAGTTTCTTCGGTGTCTGTCATATTCTTTGAAGTAATTGGTGCTGCCAAGAGCAGACGTGTGCCACTGTCAAGAAAAGCCTAAGTTCTTAAGACATTTTAATGGGCTGGAGAGATGGTTCAGTGGTTAAGAGCATTGGCTGCTCTTCCAGAGGTCCTGAGTTCAATTCCAGCAACCACATGGTGGCTCAACCATAGGATCTGGCGCCCTCTTCTGGCATGCAAGCATACATGCAGACAGAACACTATATACATAATAACCAAATAAATAACTCTTAAAAAAAGATTTCTTGAGAGAAAAGGACAGAAGAATCATAGAAATAAAAGATTTAAGAGTGGAAAGTTGTAAAATCTTAAAAAAAACATTTTAAATGTCATATTCTGTAAGTCTTTGATGTGTTTGAAGATTGCCTATCTATCTGAAATATATATCTGTATGATCTTGGAAACCTAATAAACATGACTATGAGTTTGCCATTATAGTTGACTATTAATTTTATTTCTTAATTATATACTATATTTTTAATGAGCTGCATAAATATAATACCCTAAACAAGAGTAGAAATATACATACAGTATAACAAAATTAACTTTAAATTTATATCAGTAAACCAAAAGCCATACCAATGTAAAATGCATAAGATTAGTAGTTGCTTTCTGGATTAAAGTAGATTCAATAATCTACCCTTTTACCCTATCACTTCTATATCCACCCTTTTTCTTTTCAGAACAAGAGCCCTGAATCTAATCTTTTTTTAAAGCTTTTTTTTTCTGTTCATTGTCTATGACAACTTGTAACCAATCCCCTTAAACTATGACAAACATTCATAATTTATTTTTGGGAATGTGGGTATAGTCCTCTAGACTACTTGATTATTTTGGGGACCCTGAGAAAATTTAGGATTATGGCCAAGTCCTGACCAGAGTATTCTGTGAGACTGGATCATCTCAGCCAGCATCCTTGAAGCTGTTCTAAATGCCAACTCATCGGAAGCTACAACAAAGGTGCTCTGAAACATTGATCATCTGGACCATTTCTTCTCATCAGAGATTTTTCAGGGTGTCTTCTTGGATCAAATCAGATTTTTTTCTTAACCCAGAATGAATCCAGACCCTCTCATTTCTTATGGAAATAAAAGTAGAACTTCTTAAATTTTTAAGTCAAGATATTTTTAAAATATATATGTTGGTTTAATCTAGCAGCTTTCACAACCAAATGTCTCTCAGCAGTTATCATTTGTTCATTAGCCATCCAAAAATTTAAAGACAACACAATGACTTACAGCATCCAGAACCTGTGTATATTTTCCACCTTTACATGGCTTATTACATTTTTTATTACTCTATTTCTTTTTAAGGACTTTTTCTACCCTTTTTTTTCTTTCCCAAGCCCACATATATTTTGAAACACACTCTAACCCATTTAGAAGTTTTTTTCCCCCTGTCTGTGTGTCTGTAACTTTTACTGTCCATATGAACAAAGAAAAACAAAAACAAAACTTCTGTATAACTTAGATCATGGCATGCTAGTGCTGGCTCCTCCCCTTCAGTTTTCTTGAGAGTCTAGTCTTATGGCAGAGGCTTGTTTACCTCCAACTCTGGGAGTCAAGTTTACTGCCTAATTCTGGAAAAAGTCTAGGTCCATGCTGCCACATGAGTAGTGTGCCTCATAAACACCATGTAACTGTTTGACAGTAGGGCCTCTTAAAAGAGCAGTGAGGCTTTTGCTGCTAATGCTGAGTCAGGAAGCCATCTCTTAATGGAATTGTATCTCTGCTCCCTGCCAACAGACAGAGCCCACCTGAGAAAATGCTGGGAAAAGAAGCCATTCTTGACTCTGTTCTTTTGTATGTTTAGAATCCTTTATTATTATTTTTAAAAAAAGCTTTCTCAGGTTTCATGTGGAAAATCTTGCCAAATGTTTGGGGCCCCCTATGCAAACAGATGTTGACTATCCAAACTTCCCAGTCCCAAATAACCAACTTAGAGGCTAAATATTACTTATAAATGTTTGGCCAATAGCTCAGGCTTGTTACTAGCTAATTCTTACATTTAAATTAACTCATATTTTTATTTATGCTTTGCCACATGGCTCATGGATTGTTACCTCATTTTCTACACATTCTGCTTGTTCAGCAGCTTGCTGGCATCTCTCCTGACTCTGCCCTCCTTCTTCCCATCATTCTTAGTTTGCCCTTCGTGCCTTACTTCCTACCCTGCTACCAACCTGTCAGCCTTTTATTAACCAATGAGAGTAATACATATTCATAGTGTAGAAAAGAATTGTTCTATATCAGTACCTGTCGAAATTATATCTTTCAGAATAAAGCCTATGAGGATGGGTCTGAAGAAATGGTTCAGTGATTAAGAGCACTTGCTGTTCTTACAGAGGACTGAAGTTTAGTTCCCATCACCCACATGGGGTAGCTCACAACCATCTGTTACTTCAGCTCCAGGTGCTACAAACCCCTTTTCTGGCCTTCATGGGTACCTGCACACACATGGCATACATAAACACAGATCACACAATGGGATTTGTGCTGTATACTGCTAAAGTAAGAGAAGGACAGGATGATTGCAGAATTCAGGGGTTTGTTGGAGTGGTGCTGGTGAAAATTAAATGAATCAGTTTTGTAATAGGTTCAAGGCAAGGCTGAACACAAAGTGCTCAGGTTAGCTCTAAATTGCCCAATCCAACTGTGGATTCCTCTACAAAGAATATATGTGAAATCTTGAATCCAGAACTCCAAACTAAAAATCACCATGCCCAATTCTTTGTTTTCTACAGGTTTTTGATCAAGATGGAATGAGTTAAAATGGAAAGGAACTCCAAATTCCAAGCTAAAAGTAAAGCTTAGAAACAATACTCCAGATAAAAATAGAAATTATAACCTGAGTTTTCTAATGGTTTTGTTTGGGGTTAGAATTGAGACAGATTCTCATTATATGGTCCAGGTTGGACTGGAATTCAATGAGTAGCCCAGACTGGCCTTGCTTTTGTATCAGTTCTCCTGCTTCCACTTCCCATGTGCTGATACTGCATCTATGAACCCCCATTCCTATCTTGATATTTAAGGCTTTGATATTTAAGAAGGCTGAATAAATTAGTTCCTCTTAATGTTGTCAAAGATTATTATTTTTTTAATTTTATTTATTTATTTATTTGCTAGGAACTGGAACTACAGACAGTTGTGAGCTGCCATGTGGGTGCTGGGATTTGAACTCAGGCCCTCTGGAATAGCAGTCAGTGCTCTTAACTGCTGAACCATCTCTCCAGCCCCATCAAAGATTATTAAAGGCTTGTGCTACCAAGATTACCAAGTACAGGGGAATGAAACTGGACCTTGAAACCTGACATTGGGTCCAAAATTTATCAGCCCTTGGAATAGCCACTTACCTACAGAAAAGTTAGACAAAATTGCCTTTTATTTGGCAGAAAGTACCAGTCTGTCCTGCTGAATGTCTATAAAAGACAGTTAGCTCCTCTTTATGGATGTTGTATTCCATCAATCTGACATTGCAGGTCATGATTTAATGTCACAACATTAAATCTTGACAACAGAGCATGTTTACAGATAGAAAAAATAAATGGATTGAAGAGACCACACACTTTCCTATTTTGATGAGTCATGGCACTGATCCTTAGCTGATGTGTCCCTGGCATATACTTGTACAAGCTTGTTTATAGACATGCCTAGTCCTAGGCTGACCTTAGCCAAATACTAGATTGTGTCTCAGTCATTAACACTGTGGCTTTTGAATTCAGAAAAGCAAAAAATGTGAAACCCAGCATGAGTGAAACACTATTTTTTAATTAATTTTTTGAGACATAGATTTATAACTCCAACTGGGCTTCTTGAACTTCTGGTCCTTCTACCATCACCTCTGAAGAGCTGAGATTACAAGCATGTATGACTATGACCAGCTTTTTCCCTTTTTATTCTAAAAAGCTAAATGCCCCCCCATTGTATCAGTTAGGAGTGATTTGGGTCTCAAGTCTAGAAAACCTGGCACAGGGCTTTGCTTTTCAGACATCAAGGTGTCTGAACCTCTTGGCTGCTAGGAATTTGGCTCAGTATCTCAACTGTACCATAGTCGTGTGCTTCATAACCTCATAATCACAAGATGGTTGCAACTCTACACTTGCATGAAGTAGAGGAAAAAATGGTATCAGGGAATGTGTCTTTTATTATAAAACAGAACTCTCCCAGAAGCCCTCCCCAATAGGTTTGTACTGGTAGTTTCCAGTCAGCAAAAGGCACTCAAGGGAGGCTGGGAAATGAAGGCCAATTGACAGTAGAAACTGGAACTGAACTTGAGTTATACTACAAGAACAGGAGCATACATGTAACTACTTTTTAAGTCAGGTTTACTCAGTATAACATGGGACCGTAAAATGAAGGAAATTGTTGGCGGGACCCCACCAGAGATGACTACTCAGACACAGTTTATATCCAATAGAAAAATATTCAGCCAGCTGGGACTAGACTCAGGTGTTTGGGGACCAGAAGGTAGTCCTGAGCATTCAGACCAAAGGCCTTTTAAAGGCAACCCATATATTGCTATCTCACTCTGCAGATGCAGAGGGAGGCTTGCAGAAGTAAGCAGTTTAACAGAAGCTACGGTAAGCTATTAGCTGGAGGGAAAGTTTGCACAAGCAGACAGTTTAATAGAAACTAAGATAAGCTGTTAGCTGAACGGGGAAGTTTGCACAAGCAGGTAGTTTAACAAAAGCTAAGATAAGCTGTTAGCTAGCAGCGAAGGTTTGCACAAGCTAAGATAAATGAGCTGGGGCATTTTGACCTCAGGTTTCTAGGATAGGGTTGAGTAATTTTCCATGGGATTCTACATCATAGAGATCAAATTCTAGTTAAACCTGAAATGGCCTCAGCAAGAATACAAGATGGAGGAACTGTCTTGCTGTGTCACAAAATTAAATCTATTCTGTCATGGGGACTTCAAAATCCTGGTTCCATTGATATGTGTATGGTTCCGTATATATGAGTATGGTTCCGTATATATGAGTATAGATTATTGAAGTACTTTACTAATACTTCCTTTAGTGCCCTCTGTGGTTGGACCCAATTTAAGCCCCCATTTCCTTGCATTTGCTCATGCTGCCAGCCCAGCTGTACTAGACTACCCCCCTTTTTAGTGCATATATGCATTCCGTAGTATGTGAGATCAGAGGCCAAAAGTCTTTTGGGAGTCATTTCTCTCCTTCCAACATGTGTGTTGGGGGATCAAATTCAGGTCATGAGACTTGGCAGCAGGCACCTTTATCTGCTAAGCCATCTCACCAGCCCATTGCAAACATTCTGTTATCACAACCATGTTCAAACAGTATCTCTTCAGTGAGGTGTTTCCAGAGTCTCTGAAAATGGATTTGATCTGTGAGCACCAAGGCAGGCACATTGTTGTCTAAAGTGTCAGCATCTTGAGGACTTTACAAAGGATACCCAGTCTTCAAAATGCTTCCTTTAGATGCTTTATGTGAGACTATGCCATTTACATGCTGTATGCACCGTGTATGTGCAGGTGCTTATGCCTGTTTATACCCAAATGCATAGCTACTACTGTTCCCATTGTAAGGCTGCTGAAACAAAAACGTACAAAGTTTCCATTATTCAAGAGCACACAGCTAGCTACAGAGTAGATTCAGCTCATCTCTGCCTGATGCCAAAAATCTATTCACTCAATGCTATGCTGTACTGGATTGGTACCCATTCGCTACTAGTAGGTGAATTAAGATCGGAATAGTACCTTACCCCAAAGTAGCCTCTCCTCTACCCCTACTTTACTCACCCTCTGTCTTGGAATTCTAAGGTTCACCTAGTTCATTTATTTACCCATGAGTAAGTAAATTAAGCGAAGGCTCTGCCACACTGTAGCAAAACACACAAGAAAAACATTTGGGGCCACCATGATGGCTCAGTGGGTCAAGCACCTGCTGTGCAAGCCTAATGACCCGAGTTTGCTCCCTGCAATGAATGATCATCGTCGTTCTCTGACCTCTCATGTGCACCATGATGTATGCACCCACACATCACATACAGAATACTAGCTTAATTTCAAAAAGACAAGAAAGAAATTACTAGTCAGGTTGTCTGGATTTAAATCCGGATTCATTTGGGCAAGTTGTTTGCCTACCCCATATCTCAATCTCAAAAGTAAAACAGTAATAATCAGACTTTTGATTATCTTAAGGAGTTATTTTATACATATAAAGTACAACAGTGATTGCCATATAACTGCTTGTGATGGTTGTTGTCAACTATCAACTTGACAGCATCTAGAGTCACCTTGGAGATGAGCTTCTGGGCATGTCTGTGAGGGAATTTTTATATTTGGTTGAGGTGGGAAGACCCTCCTTAAATGTGGGCAGCCTCATTACATTGGGTGGGGTCCCAGACTGAATAAAACGGGAAAAAAATAAAACAAGCTAAGCACCAGTGTTTGTCACTCCTGCTTCCACGCCATAGTTGCAGTATGATCTGCTGACATGCCTTCCCCACCAAGATAGCCTGTGCCCTCAAACTGAGCCAGAAATCAACCCTTCCTTCCTTCCTTCCTTGAGTTAATGAGTTGCTCTCATGAAGTATTTTATTGCAGCAACAAGTAAAGTAACTAACACAGTGCTCAATGAATGTTCACTACTGTTTCTCCAGTAACCCTTTTCCAAACCAATAGTACCAGATCCTCAGGAGCGCTCTTCTCAGCTGGGCCACCCTCACAGGCCATAGGCAGCAGCAGTGCTACTGCGTGGGGTCATGTTTTCTGCTACTTTTCTTTCTCTTTCATGAGCATACAGCAGTATCAACTCTCTCCCTTCTGAAAGTTCACATCCAACCTCAGCAATATTTGATTTGTGGGTACTAGGAATCCAACCCAGGGTCTCAGGTTTGGCCATTGTGAGACAGGGTTTCTCTATATAACATTCCTGGCTGTTCTAGTTTGTAGATTGGGCTGACCTGGTACTCACAGAGATCTGCCTGCCTCTGCCTCCCTAGCACTGGGACTAAAGGTGTGTGCCACCACACCCAGCCCAATGTATTTTAATGTTGTCTTAAGCAGGAGAGTTAAGAGAAAGAAAAGTGTCCAGAAGGAAAGGCAAGATAATAGTCAAGAACAACATGGGCATGGGCTTCTCAAGGAAGAGTTTCAGTAAGTAAAACATACACAGGTGCAGGCACAGCGTCCTCAAGGAGACAATAGGCATGGTCCACGTATCTGGGAGATGCAGGCAGGTCAGGAGTTAGCCTCAGCTATGTGGTAAATTCAAGGATAGCCTCCACTATGTATCAAAAAAAAATCTGTGCAATTAATAGACTCTACTATCTGGGAGACTACTATCTTTTTAAACTCTGACAAAATTTTGTCTGTTGTTTTGTCCATTATCTCTATTTTATCCATGAAAAATCACTATTTCAACATGTGGATTTACTATATGTCTAATTGGTTTAGTTTGGGGTTTATTTTGAGATAGGGTTTCACATAGCTCAGGCTTTAACTTGGCTTTATAGCCAGGGTTGGCCTTGAGCTCCAGATCTTCCTGCCTCTACCTCCCAAGTATTAGGATTACAGATATACCCCACCACACCCAGCTTCGATATGTATTCTTTCTTTTTCATTTCTTTACTTCCATGCAATATATTCTGAGAGAATCTACTGGACGCATCCTCATTTGTGTTTATGGCAGAAATGCAGCAGTGAATATTGTGAGAGCATGTTATTCCAAGTGTTAGAGGTTGGCTGTATATACTGATTTAACATTTTGGTACTGGACTATGCCTTAAATATTGCTAACTCCATTCTTAGGTGTATCCATTCTTCTCTTTCACTTATCCCAAGGTTTATAAAAGTTTTGGTGATCATGTATTTGTTTCATTTCATTTCATTTTAGAAAGCTCCTGGCTTAATGTGTACTTTCTTCTAAACTATCTCTGGGCTATTACACAATCTTTAGTTTGGGATTTGATTTGGTTATTTCATTTCTTTGCGACAGAATCTTGCAAATCATCCTGGATGGCCTGGAATTTTCCCAGACTGACCTTAAACTGGAGATGCTCTCTGACTTTGCTTCCTCAGTGTCCAGATTACAGATTATAGGAGTGTTAGGCAAGGAGTGCTAGGTAAGCATCTACTGAACTCCATCTCAACAAGTGTGATGATGATCTTCCTTGGTTCTTCATGGGTTTGTGCTTGATTTTTTTGAGATACCCTGTTATTTTTAAAAATTATTTTTATCATATGGAGATCAGATCACAGGAAACTTTTGGGGATTGCTTCTCTCTTTCTTCCTTTATGTGGGTTCTGGGGGTGGAACTTACATAAAGCCAGGAATGATACTACGGAGGACACACACACTCAGCTTCTATTTGTTTAACTGCTTCTTCCACTTTAGGAGTATGCTATTTATTTTTATTGTTTAGTTTCTTTTAGATAATGTGTCAACTCTGTAGCTCAGGTGGCCTGGAACTCACTATGTAGCCAAAGCTGGCCTTATACTCCTAGCAACCCTTCTGTTTGAGCTTTCCAAGATTGCAATATCTAGTTTGGGATTCTTTTTTAGATAGAATCTTATAGCTGGGGTATTAAGGGTATTAATTAGTAGCAACTGATTATGTAAAACAATTAATATTTATTAAGGGGTTCATATGAAACACTCACTGAGATTGAACCAGGGCAGGAGAGATGGCTCAGAGGTTAAGAGCACTGACTGTTCTTCCAGAGGTTCTGAGTTCAATTCCCAGCAACCACGTTGTGGCTCACAACCATCTATGATGACATTCGGTACCCTCTTCTGTACACTGTATACATAATAAAGAAATAAATATTTTTTTAAAAGAGATTGAGCCATAGGGCAATTTTTGGAAAGTTAGATTGGTCTATGTGGCAGCAGCAGTGGCAGGTCTGGTCTATTCTCTAAGAGTGTGAGAGCCCTGTACATGGGTCCTAGAGACCTAAAGGCCACACCTATAGGTCAAGGTGAATAATGCTTGATTCTTATTACATCTCTTTTTTTGTCTAAATAAGAAAGTTTAAAACTAAAATACAAAACTATATATATAGAGAAAATTATAAAGTAATGTCTAGGAAAGGGAAAATGCAAATAACATAAACAAGGTCAAACTATAACAAAGAGCAAACATGAAGTATATATTAAATGTTTAGAATATTGGTAAGTGGTAATATATAGAGATTATTTTAAGCTGTTTCTTGGATAATATGAATCTAGTACTTAAATGTTTTTAGTTAAGATATGAGATGGTCATAACTATAACTATTTAGTCTTTAATATTTTCAAAGACCTGAGAAGAAAAATATATTTTCTGAATAAGTTGGAGGCATGAAGTGAATAACTTTTAAAATGTAGTAGAAGACAGTGACAGGCAGCTATCTGGACAGTCACTTAGAGTTTGGGGTTTTTTTTTTATATATATATAAAGTTTGAACTTTTTTTTCTGTGCTACAGGCCTAGGATATTTGGCAGATTTTTTTTTTTTTTAAGAAACCATGGTATTTTAAGAAACTGTCTTATTTTTTCTTGGCAGGTTTTAGTACTTTTTTTGTTTTTTATTTTGTTTGTCTCCATGTTTATTGTCAGCAATCAAAGTAAGAGCATTTTTTTCTTTCTTTTTTTTTTTTTCTTTGTCTAACAGGCCATTATCTTCCAAGGAAGATAAACTCTATGGAGTCAGTGGAAGTGATCCCAAAACTCAGGGAACAGAGTCCAGCCTGGCCTACAGAGCAAGTTCCAGGACAGCCAGGGTTACCCAGAGAAACCCTGTCTCAAAAAAAGGGGTGAGTAGGGAGAGAGAGAAAAGAATGTCTAATGTAGTACAGCCTGGCCTCTAACTCACTATGTAGCCTAGGATGGCCCTGAACTTCTGATCTTCCTGCTTCTATCTCTCAAGTGCTAGGATCACAGGCTCCTGCACACCTGCTTTGTTCAGTGCTGGGGATGGAACCCCGGCTTTGTGCATTCTAGGCAAGCATCTACCTGAGTTCCATCCCAACAAGTGTGCTATTGATCTTTCTCAATTATTCTTGGTTTGTGCTTGTTTTTTTTTAAGATCCCCTATTATTATTTTTTAATTGTTTTATTATTATTGGGGGGCATGCATGCAGAGATAGAGTCAAAGGACAACTTTTGGGAATTGTTCCCCTCCTGTTTGTTGGTTGTAGAGACCGTTACCCACTGAGTCATCTAAGATACCCAAGATTCTATTATTTTATCTGTGGATTTTTGTTCCAAAAAGGAAAGTCAGTGTTTTAGCAATGAGAGATTCTAGGTAGGTTTCCGTTAGCTGAATTAATCTGCAGAATAGATCTTTCAATCCTACAATGGAAGGAGGTTTTTTCCTGGTTTCTTCAACTCTCTATATAGCCAAGAATAACCTTTAGACTTCTGGTCCTCCTGAGTCTACTCCTTATGTGGCTGAGATTACAAGCAGGTACAACCATGCCCAATCTATGCAGTGCTAGAGACAGGACCCAGGGCTTCATGCATGCTAAGCAAGCACTCTGCCAACCAAGCCACATCCCCAGCTCCAAAATGTAAGTCTTTTTACATGCATATTGTGTATGGTAATGATGTATGTAATGATGGCACATAGGGGTATGACCTCCTTTACTAACAGGCATCTTCTCAATAAAAATAGCCTGAAATATCAGAGGACAGAGCCAAGCCATGAAGATCAGGGAGTGGTGACTCAGGCCTTTAATTCCAGCATTTGGAAGGGAGGGGTTAAATTTCCTCTGACCCTTCCCTGGTTGGCTGAGAGGATTTGTGGAGACAGGCCTAAGGAGTTGGTAGGTGGGATGGCTGTGATTTGTTTATCTCTCTGATATTTCAGCTTTTCCCCAATATCTGGATGCAGGTTTTTATTATAATACCAAATAGATTTTGCGAAATAGGCATTGGTATACAAGAAGCTTAAAGGGAAAGGAATCTTCCCTAAAAAGTCAATATTCAAAATTTCTAAAACTTGCCTCTTCTAATTTACACTCCCGATGTCATTTGGTTCATCCCAAGCTATAAAGTTAGTATTTAAAGTCCACACTATCCAACTGATTTATCCCTTGAGGACAGGTGATTAGTCTGTGGCCTCACAGTTCCCAGTTGGTCCTTTTTTGCCCGCTTTGTGATATTGGCATTGTACACAGTTGCCAGGTCTCGCAATGTCAGGTGAGGATAGTGGAGGAACATTGTGGTAGTAGCTTGTCTTTCTGGTTTGGCTGTTTCCCCTTGCATCTATGGTCTAAGTGGTATGTAGAAGACCTAGTGACATCCACCATTTGGTGATTGCCAGCATCCCAGAAGGTAACATCTTTGTTAACAATGTACAGGAAACTTGGTGCCGTGTACCTAAACAGGCAGCTCCTGATCATCAGCTCTAGCTTCCTAGTGCCAGCGGGTCACTAGTACCCTGGCAAGCAGTTCCCTGGCTCTAGCCTTACCCAGCTTTCCCCTGCTACCCCTTGGAGGACTTTTCTACTGTTCCACCAACTACAAGCTGTATTGTCAAACACTGTGAATTTTAGCCTGGATGGGGCAGGGCAATGTCCATGGGTTGGCCTTCCTTGGATTCATCCCTTCAATCTAGAGGTAACTGACTCTGGCGATGCTCTTCCTCCATTCTTTCAGTCTTCTGTCAGTCATTCTTTGTAGGTGGGTGTGGGGGTGCGTGCAGGTATGTGCATGTGTGTGTAAGTCAGAAAACAAATTTGGATACTGTGGAAGTTTGAATGTAACTGACCCCCATAATTTCATAGAGAGTGGCACTATTAGGAGGCGTGGCTTTGTTGGAGTGGGCATAGCCTTATTTAGATGAAGTATGTCCCTGTAGGGCAGGCTTTGACATTTCCTGAAGCATGAATCTAATTAATCTTAACAATAAGAACCTGGAGTCAGATATCAAGGGTGAAAGCTGAAAAGATCCGAAAAGCAGAACAGCCAGCCAGGTCACTTCTTACTTCACATGAAATGGGGGCTAGAGACTTCTTACCTCTATGAAATCTCAGACCAAATACGGATCCAAAATTCTGTCTCCACCTCTAGAGCTCCAAAGCCTGGCTCTGTTTCTCTTTTAGACTGCTTCAATCTTGTGTAGCCCAGGGTGGCCTTGAATCTTCCTGCTTCCTCCTCCCAAGTGCTGAGATTAAAGGTGTGTGCCACGGCTTGGCCTCTATGGTCCCTGGTGTCTGGCTCTGCCCTCTAATCTCTGGGAAAGCTTTATTTGTCAGAGCACAAACAAAATACACAACTGTCTCCTATGCTCAGGACACTGCCCAGTGCTTCAGTTGACTTCCTGTTGCCTGCAAGATGTAGGGCTCTCAGCTGCCTCTCTAGGACCATGTCTACCATCCTGATGATAGTGAACTAGACCTCTGAAATTGTGAGCCACCCCAATTAAATGCTCTCTTTATAAGAGTTGCTGTGGTCATGGTGTCTCTTCACAGCCACAGGAACCCCGACAAAGAAGGAAGCCATGCCCTCTGAAGGCTTCCACCTTTTTAAATTTTAAGACAGGATCTCTCATGGGGCTGGAACTTTTCCAAGAAGATGAGGCTGCCTGGCCAGTGGTGTGTGTGGTCAGGCTGTCTCAACCTCTCATCTCATTATCACAGGGACTCCAAGTAAAAGCCACCAGCATCAGCTTTTTGGAGGGGCTCTGGGATCCAAACACAGCTCCTTAAACTTTCAGTGTCTTACTGAATGAGCCATCTCCCTAGCCCTCCATCCTTTTAGTGATTATCTTTAATTAATAATTCTTTACATAAACTCTGTTCAAATTACTGGTATGGATTCTGTGTCCTTCCTGCACCCTAATTGATATACCTGACAAAGCTAGATGCAAAGAGTCCAGGTTGGATTGCATTCATGTTTGAAGAATGAGATCCTGCCGCTGTCAAAATAAAATATTTCAAAAGCTGTCAGAAAACCAACCTACCACTAGCACACATCTACAGACATGAGTGAAAGGGTAAAAGCCCATACTCAGTGCTAAAGTACAGACAGTAGGCTAACAATTGAAAGAATATAAAATCAGTTCGGTCTGGGCAATTGTAAAACCTAAAAGAAGAATAAGGCACACAAAAAAAGCATGGACTGGCAAAATGTTTACTAGGTAAAAATATACCTTCCAAAGTTCATGGCCTGAGTTCAATCCCTAAGACACATGGTAGAAGGAGAGAACTGACTCCTGAAAGTTGTCTATTTACTTCCATGCTTGCACCATTGTACACACACCCCACATACATACACATACACATAAAATTTTAAAAAATTAATGAAAACCTAGTACTAGAGAGATGGCTCAGTGTTAAGAGTACATACTGCGGGCTGGAGAGATGGCTCAGCCGTTAAAGGCTAGGCTCACAACCATAAATATAAGAGTACATACTGCTCTTGTAGAGGACCCATGTTTGGATCTAAGCACCATAACAAGCCTTAGGCAGATTTTTCTGTCCCTCCTGCCAGCTTCTAAAAACCACAATGAAACTTAATTATGAAAGCTCAGCTGATAGCTTAGGCTTGTTTCTAACTAGGTTTTATAGTTTAAATTTACCCGTATCTTTTAATATATGTTCTTTTGTGTGGTTTGGTTACCTTTATTCTGTCTTGCCCATACTCATTCCTCTGTGGCTCCTGGCATCTCATCTCTGCCCTTCTTCCCAGCATCTTCTCTGTGCAAAAATTCTGCCCAGCTATTGGCTGTTCAACTTTTATTAAATCAATCTGAGTGACAAATATTCACAGTGTGCAAAAAGATTATTCAACAACAGCAAACTGCTCACAACTACCTATAACTCCAGCTCCAGGAGGCCAGACACCTTCTTTTGGCCTCCATGGCTACCAGCACACGCATGCACATACCTACACACATACATGCAATTTTGAAAATATAATGATATTTTTAAATAAAAGATAAATTGGAGGAAACCCCCACAAATATAGAGATTTTAAAAATACTGGTACTTTGGGTGCTGCAGTGACATTAGGAACACGTGTTGCTCAACCAACAGCAACTCTAGTTCCAAGGGAATCTGATGCCCTTTTCGGATCTCTGCGGGTACTCTGCATGCAAGCAATTAAAACAAACAAGTTAAATAAATAAACATAAAAAGTATGTTTTAAAGGGCAAGTACTGAAAAGTAATCCAGTGCCTATGTTCCAAAGCAGATAAATACAACTAAAAAGAAGTAAATACACTAAAATAGATTAAGGTAGTTTTCCTGAATGCTGTGACATGGAATAATGCAAAGTTGAAATACATATAAACAAATTTGAGACTTAAAAAATGAAATATATAAAACTAAGAAAAGGGGCTGGAGAGATGGCTCAGTGGTTGAGAGCACCGTCTGCTCTTCCAGAGGACCCAGGTTCGATTCCCAGCACCCACATGGCAGCTAACAACTGTCTGTAGTTCCAGTTCCAGGCAAATAAATAAATAAATAAAGTTTAAAACTAAGAAAAGTCAGGTGTGGTGGCACATGCCTTTAATCCCAGCACCTGGGAAGCAGAGGCAGGTGAATCTCTTGAGTTCGAGGCCAGCCTTATGAATCTCTGAGTTCAAGTCCAGCCTTATCTATAGAGCACGTGCCAGGTTCCAGTATAGCAGGGGCTACACAGAAAGATCCTGTCTCAGAAACCAATAATATTAATAATGCTAGGAAAAGTATTTATAGTGTGTTCTTTTTCTGTAAGAAAGTGGAGTATGGTTGTAGGTGCCTGAAATCCCAGCACTTGTGAGGATGAGGCAGTAAAAGTGGCAATTGGAGGCAAAGGTTGTATCTCAAATAAAAACAAAACAAAACAGTGTGCCTCATATTTACTATATTCCCATAGCAAATCAAAAAGATATAAAAATAGATTAAAAATGAATAGGGGGGTGTGTAGGTGATAGATGTGGCCTGGGGTGAATCTGAGACTTCTATTGTATGCATTTTATTGTTTTAACTTACTAAAGAAGTATGTTAGTCTGGGCTTTCTGAAACAGAAGCCTGGATGGAATTGGCAGGGAGATGTCTAACAGTGAAAAGGGAGGAGCCTTCAGGCACTGCAGTTCTGAAGCCCTGGGAAGGCAGGTTGTTCCGATGAATCTTACACTGCAGTGCAGTTCTCGGAAAAGTTTGTCAGGCTGATGAGGCAGCCTCAGGTCTAAAATACGCAGCAGAGGAAACATACATTCTGCTCAATGGATCTGCCTTGCTATCTATGCCATGCTTAGTCACTGGCTGCTAGCAGCAGCCTTGGTGATGGACTGTGTCCGCACTGAGTCCTTGGTAGACTCAGCATACAGCAGGCTGAGGCCATCTGTCACTTACATTCCTTGGAGCAAGATATTGGAGTGGCATATTTTCATAGCTGCCCATCATGACTCAGTTCTGTATTGAAAAGAAAGACTAATGAAGATATTTTCAGACAAAGACTGAATAAGCTTATCACTCATGTGTCTTCTACAGCAACTAGAATTTTATTTTACATCTAAACATCACTTTGGATTTGAATTACTGACACATTGTAAATGTAGCATGATGTTTCCCATATCACTTAAGGATCTAGGAAGGATTTGCTTCAAAAAGAAATGGTTTGAGTCCTGGAAGGGTGGAAGCAGCAGTGGAAATCAAATACACTGGAAAACATTTGGGAAAGAGCTCAATAAATGTAGGGCCAGCAAGCTGACTCAGCAGTGTAGTGTGCTGAGTCCTGTTGCACAAACTCTGGTTGTAATGAAAAGCTCAGAGCCAGTCAAATCTCACCCAGCTATCTTCCCGCTTCCTCAGCCTCGATCCTGGTCACTTCTCATTGCTGCATTTTCCTAAGCCTGCCTTAAATACCCTTCTCGCCCAGCTGTATCCCATCCAGGTTAGGATTAAAGGCATGAGCTACTCTATTTGGTAGTCAGCCTTGAACTCACAGAAACACAGAAAGATCTCTGGAGTTGTGGGATTAAAGGCGTAGGTCTCTACTCCTGGTTTTCCCCTGCTGGGATTAAAGGTGTGTGCCATTGAAGCCCAGCTGTTTGGCCTTGTACTCACAGAGATTCTCTGGATCCCTGCGCTTTGTGAAGTTACCACTGCTCTGTTATCCCTAGAGCTACCTCTGCCTAGTTTGACTGTGGGTTGATCCCTTGATATTCCAGGTTTACATTATTATGCACCACATTGTCCATTTCCAACAATCCAACAATGACAGAACCTACTCCAGCAAGTTGACCTCAGTCTTAGTCAATGGTGTATTGCTGTGAAGAAACACCATGGCTTTTTTTTTTTTTTTTTTTTTGGCACCTCTTATAAGAAGAAAGCATTTAATTGGGGCTGGTTTAGAGTTTCAGTAATTTGTCCATTGTCACCATGATAAGGAGTATAGCAACACACAGGCAGACAATGTAGCTGTTATACATCTGGATCCATGGACAGCAGGAAGAGAGAGCCACTGGGCCTAGCTTGGGCTTTTGAAACTTCAACACCCATCCCCAGTGACATACTTTTTCCAACAAGACTGTACCTACCCTAAGGCCACATCTAATCCCTTTCAAGTAGACCTACTCCCTGGTGACCAAGCATTCAGACTTTGAGCCTATGGGGGCCATTCTAATCCAAACGACAGCAACCTCTGACATCCCCATGTGTGCATGTGTGTGTGTGTGTGTGTGCACACACACACGCAACTTAAAAATCAACAAAAATATAAATTTATTGGCATTAGCTATTAAAAAAATCTAGACATGATCTTGATTACCTAAGTACAAATGAACCAGATTCCCAAGGCACATGCCTGTGATTGCAAGGACAAAGGAGACTGAAGCAGGGGGATTTTAAATTAGAGACTAACCAGGACTACATGAGAAGAGACTATCTCAGAAAACAAATGCAATAATGATTAATTTGAGTATATTAAAAACAAATTGAAAAGAAAATACATATAAAATTGGAAGGGGGAATTGGAAGTATTTTAAGGTTTGTGCATTTGTCATGAGGATTGAAAAACACAACTGTAGATTTCAAACAAGTTATTAAGAGAAATGACTATAGAGCTGGGGAGATGGTTAGTAAAATGCTTGTTTCACAAACACGAAGACTTGAGTTTGATCCCAGAACCCATGTCAAAATGCCAGACATGGTGGTATACTCTTGTAATCCTCATGCTAGGGAGGCAAAGACAAAAGATCCCTGGGGCTCACTGGGCAGCCAGTCGCTAGAAACTTGGCAGACTTTCACCCACTGAGAAATCCTATCTTAAAAAACAAAAAGGATAGCCGTCTTAAGGATGATTCTTAAGGTTGATCTCAGGCATCCAAACACACACATCTGCGCATGTGCACCCCCTACACCCTCCATTCCCCCACCCCTGACCCCCCGCTGCCCCATTGTGTACACACATTTACATAGAAAGAATTACTCAGCCTGTAAACACTTTCTACATTTCATGAAAAAAAGGCAAGAATCAAAGGGAAAAAGGGAGAAAGGGGAAGGCCTGAGGGCAAAACTGGGAGCCAGGAGGCATTGAAGTTTCTCAGCTGGCTTTTAACTGCTTCCACCGAGAGTCTCTTACGGGTGTAATATGCGCATGTGTGAGAGAGAGACGGGATCTCATTAGGTAACTCAGGTGGTGTGGACCTCAGGATCCTTCTACCACTACCTCCTCATTACTGAAATTATAGGTGTGCACCACCACACCCTGCAATGGGTGACTTCTCTTTGCCTTTCCTTTTCTCCTTTATTAACTAGGGCACCCACAACTCTTAGCCTTTGCCTCAGCTATCACTGTGTTCTGGAGATGGATGGATGTTTTCTTCTTGTAGCTGCACATATCCGCAGACGGAGAGACACAGTGTGAGGAGTCTCAGCCACACCGAGCTAAATGACTTGATGAGATGTCAGACTTTGGAGCTGATGAGATTTAGATGAGAATTGGGACTTAGAGGACAAGTAGAAATGGGACAAGCCCCCTGGGAAATTTGGAAAAGAATGAATATGATTTCCAGTTAGAAGCATGAGCTGCTGGGGACCAGAGGACGGTCTGTAGCAGGCAGAATCTTTCTAGTGGTCCTCAAATGTTTCTTCCTAGAACACCCAGAACATGTAGCTATGATGAAATCTGTGTTTATGTTATCTCTCCTGTGCTAATCTAATTTCATATAGGGAGAATAACCATGTGAGCTCACCCTAGTCATATAAGGCTTCTTCGGTTTTGTTGTTTATATGCATGGGCGTTTTGCCTATATGTATGTCTATGTAACATGTGTGTGCCTGGTACTCTCAGAGGCCAGGAGAGAGAATTGAATACCTGTAACTGGAGTTACAGACAGTTGTGAAAGACCATACAGGTACTCAAAATTGAACTCAAAATTGAACCCAGCTTTTCGAAAGAGCCGTTTCTCTCTAGCTCTTCTTTGTTTTGGTTATTTGTTTGAGTTGAGTTGGGTTGGGTATTTTTTTTTTTTTTTTCGAGACAAAGTCTCAGTTAGTTCAGACTGTTATCAAACTCATGGAAATCCTTCTGCCTCAGCTTCTTAAATGTAGATTTGCCAGTGTAAGCCACCGTGCCCTGTCATGAGCGAGTTTTTTATTTGCTTCTTTGGTCTGTGAGAGTGAGTGTGTGTGTGTGGGGAGCAAGTGCTTATGGTTGAACGGAAAGGAAAGTCAGATTTGAAACAGAAGAAGAATATGCTATTACTTCCTTGAAGGTAGAACCATGTGCAAAGATCAGAGTAGCCTCTAGGAGCTAAGCATGAACTCTAGTGGCACCCAGCAGGGAACTCAGGATTTAAGAACTAAAACTACATGGAACTGAATTCTGCCAAGGACCTAAATGGGCAAGGAAGTAAAGGCTGCCCCAAACCGGATAAACAAGAACCAGCAAATAAATTTCAGCCTTGCGAAATTTGAAGCAGAGAAACTGTCTGAGCCTGTCTGGACTTGTGACCTAGTGATCTGCTGTTTTACCTGCTAAGTTTATGATGATTCTTTGTACAGCAGTAGAAGATCACATGATATCTCCTTAAAATATGTCTGCTTTTATCTCTGGGACCTCTGGGTACCACCACATTTGGAAATAGGCTTTTATAGATGTAGTTCAGTTAAGAGGAGGTCACAGTTGAATAGGATGGGACCTACCTCAATGATTGCTAGCTTTTTAAACATTTTTAATTAATGTGTGTGTGTGAGAGGGGGGTGGGAGGGAGAGACAGAGAGAGAGAGATCAACTGGAGAAAGGGAGATGACTAGAATGAGAATGAGATCTTCATCACTGAAGTCACAGAACATGTGGAGGTCAGAAAATAACCTGGAGAAGTTGGTTTTCTCCTTCAACATGAGTCTCCTAGGGATTGAACCAAGGTCATCAGGAGGCTTGGCAACAATGCTTTTCCTGGCCTGCTGAGCCATCTCTCCAGCCAGACTGGTGTCTTTATAAAGGAAAGAAGATGGAGATTAGGATGCAGAGACGCTTAGAAGGAAGGCAGCCGGGTAGTCATGGAGACAGTGAGCTGTGTGGAACACACAGAATGCCAAAGAATGAAGAAGTTGCCTGGAGCCTCAAGAGGCCAGGAAAGATTCTTCCCTAGGGTTCCTCAGAGAGTGGGGCATAATGGCACACATCTGTAATTGCAGAATTTGGGAAACTGGTGCAGAGGATCAGGAGTTCCGGGTTACATAATAAGTTCAAGACTAGCCTGAGCTATATATAGTGAGGCCCTGCCCTTCCCTATGAATTAAAAGGAGAGAGAGAGAGAGAGACAGAGACAGAGACAGAGACAGAGACAGAGAGACACAGAGAGAGACAGAGAGAGAGAGAGAGAGAGAGAGAGAGAGAGAGAGAGAGAGAATGACTGTATTGACACCTTAGTTTTGGACTTCCAGTTTCTAGGGTTTCAAGAGTACCTGTATGTTTGTCTCTAAGTGTGTGGGTGCATGTGTATGTGTGAGGTGTTCCTCAAGTAGCAGCCACCTTGTTTTGTTGGTTTGTTTTAAATTGTTTACATTGAGTTTTCTTCTTTATTTATTCACTGAGGACATAGGTGTCCTGCAGTGGGAGTTAGTAGGGGGTTAGAGGAGAGTTGACTTTCTCCGCCCACCAAGTGGGACCTGGGATCACACTCAGGTCATTGAGCCTTTACCTGATCAGTCACCTCTTCCTGCTAGTTCCTGGGGCTCCCCGCTTAGAACAGAGCAGCCAGCAGTGAGCTCCGGGATCTGTCTCTACCTCCCCAGCATTGGAATCACAAGCATAAGCCTCCATGCCCAGCTTTTTTGTGCTTTATTTTGTTAAGATAGGGTCTCACCTGGGAGAACCCGTGGGTCTGTGTCTTGCTTCAACAGTGTTTGGACGGAGCGGACCTGGGGACTCCTTCTTTGTCAGCTTCCAGCTGCAGCCTCTGGGACCACCTTGTTGCCTCCTGTCTTCGGCTCCTAGGACCAGCCAGCACCATCTCTTTGTGGTGAGCTCCATACTACGAATCAGCCATGACCTCCCAAGTTCGTCAGAACTATTCCTCTGAAGTGGAGGCCGCCGTGAACCGCCTTTTCAATTTGCACCTGCGGGCCTCCTAACCCTAGCTCTCTCTGGGCTTCTATGACGTGGCTTTGGAGGGTGTAGGCCACTTCTTCCATGAATTGGCCAACAAGAAGCAGGAGGGTGCTGAGCATCTCCTCATAATACAGAGGCCGCATACTCTTCCAGGATGTGCAGAAGCCATCTCAAGATGAGTGGGGTAAAACCCTGGATGCCATGGAAGCTGCCTTGGCCCTGGAGAAGAACCTGAACCAGGCCCTCTTGGATCTTCATTCCCTGGGTTCTGCTCGCACAGATCCTCATCTCTGTGACTTCTTGGAAAATCACTTCCTGGATGAGGAGGTGAAGCTCATCAAGAAGATGGGCAACCACCTGACCAACCTCCGCAGGGTGGCCGGCCCCCAGCCAGCTCAGACTGGCCACCCCAGTCATCTCTGGGAGAGTATCTCTTAGAGAGACTCATTCTCAAGTGTGACTAGGAGGCCTTGCCTTCTAAGGGGCTCCCTCTGCTCTGCACCAGCCAGCCTCAAGACCTTCACCTGAACCTCTCAGTCACTAGGCAGCTTTGTAACCGCCCTGGAGCCCCTCCCAAGTCTTGGACCAAGCAAAAATAAAGCTTTTTGAAACAGAAAAAAAGAAAATAGGGTCTCACCATGTAACCCCAGCTGGCCTGGAACTCAATATAGAGATCAGGGTGGCTGAAACTATCTGCCTCTTGGGTGTTCTAGTTAAAGGGATGTACCATCATATTTAGCCACTCCCAGCTTTTTTGTTTTGTTTATTTTATTTTTTAACATTCCAACCACTGATTCCATGCCCTTCTGTCCTCCCAGCCCTTCCTCCATCCACTCCTCCTCTGTTTCTCTCCAGAAAAGGGCAGGCCTCCAGTGGCATATCAAGTTGCAGTAAGACTAGGCACTTCCCCTCATAGTAAGGCTGGACAAGGCAACCCAGTATGAAGAATGGGGTCCCCAAAGCAGGCAATGGAGTCAGAAACAGCCCCTGCTGTTAGGAGTCCCACAAGGAGACTGAGCTTACAAGCATAACACATATGCAGAGGGCCTAGGTCAGTCCCACGCAGGCTCCCTGGTTGTCGGTTCATAGGGGCTCTCTCTATGGGCCCCTCTGAGCCCAGGTTAACTGATTCTGTGGGTTTCCTTGTGCCATCCTTGACCCCTCTGCCTCCTACAATCCTCCCTCTCCCTGTTCAGCAGGATTCTCTCACCTCTACCTAATGTTTAGCTGTCACTTCCAGTTTTTTTTAAAAAAGATATTTATTTTTTATGTGCATTGGTATTTTGCCTGCATAAGTATGCCTGTGTAAGGGTATTGGGAACTGGAGTTACCGACAGTTGTGAGCTGCCATGTGGGTGCTGGGAATTGAACTCAGGTCTTTTGGAAGAGTAGTCAGTGTTCTTAACCTCCAAGTCATCTCTCCAGCCCCTCACTCCCAGCTTTTTTATGTGGATTCTGAGGATTAAATTCAGGTCCTTAAGTTTTCAAGGTAAACACTTTACTGAGTGCTTCCTACTTTTCCAGAGAACAACAGTACCCACATTGGACAGCTCACAATTGCCTCTAACTGTAGGTGCAGGGATCCAGCATCCTCTCCTGGCTTCCTTGGGCACTGGCACACTTGTGGCATACGTTTACAGAAACACACAGGATGGTAGTTTAAATGAGATTATCTCCCATAAACGTGGATGTTTGAACACCTGGTCCCCAATTGATGGTGTTTCTTGGGAGGTTGAGGAGGCATGGCTTTATTGGAGGAAGTGTGTCACTAAAGACTCTGTCTCAAAACAACAAAAAGAACACATTAAAAACAGTAACTAATATAAGCACAAAAATAAAAATAAGATCTTATAAAATATGAGTGTCATTCCCTTTATCTATTGCAATGACCAAGTGTTCCTAGTGATTTTATTGACTTATTTATTTTTGAGACAGGGTCTAGCTATGTAGCCCTGGCTGTGCTGGAACTTTCTATGTAGACCTCAGCCCCATAGACTTCCTCCAGCTTGACATGGGTGCTGGAATTGAAATTCCTGTCCTCCATAAGAGCAGTATGTGCTCTTAACCCTTAACCAGTTCCTCTGACTCCCTATGTATTAGTCACTGTTCTGTTGCTGTGAAGAGACACCATGACCAAGATCAAGGCAACTCTTATAAGAGAAAGCATTTCATTGGGGCTGGCTTACAGTTCCAGAGGTTTAGTCCATCATCATCATGGTAGCAGGCAGACATGCAGACATGGTGCTGAAGCAGTAGCTGAGTTCTACATCATAATCTGCAAGCCAAGGGGCAGGGAGGAGAGAGACTGATTGAGAGCCTGAGCCTTAGCCTGAGCTTGAGCCTGGTTTGGGCTTTTAAAACCTCAAAATGCACTCCCAGTAACATACTTCCTCCAGTAAGGCCACATCTATTTCAACAAGACCACATTTCTTAATCCTTTCAAATAGTGCCACTACCTGATAACGAGGCATTCAAATCTATGAGCCTATGAGGACCATTCTTGTAACAAACCACCACACCATATTTTTTTAACATAAATATAGTGTGTGTATTTGTGTTTGTATGTGGGTGTGTGCATGCTATAGCAATTATATGAAGGATCAGAGAATAACTTCAGGAGGCTGGTTCTTGGAAGCACATTGTGGGTCACAGGAATGTAGCTCAGGCCATGAGGTGTTGGGTTCAGTATCTTCCCCTACTGAGCAATCCCACTAGCCCTATAGATGTTTGTTATTTATTTATTTTAAATTTAATTTTTTCTATACCCACCACTACTCCCTCTCCATCCCCTTCTCCCAGTCCTTCCCCAGCCTTCCCCACTTCACTCCGGAGAGGGAGTAAGGAATCCCAAGGTGAGTCAGTTCGGTCTGGCATATTCAGTTGAGGTAGGACCAGTCCCTCCCCTAAATATCAAGGCTGAGAAAGGTGTTCTCCTCCTCCCCAAAAAGCATGGGCTCTGAGAGGTCCTTTCATGGACCTGGTCTGAGTGCAAGAGGCTCCACAAACTTCCCATGCCTTTCAACTGTCATCAACATTCAGAAGATCCAGATCCATTCCATGAAGGTTTCTTAGCTGTCATTTCAGTCTGCTAGCTCCCAACAGCACAAGACAGCCTATAACATGGGTCTCCCCTTCCTGATCCAGATCCCTCTGCTCATGCAATCTCTCCTCCCTCTCTTCAGCTGGACCAGTAGCTCAGCCCCGTGTTTAGTTATGGATCTCTGCATCTGCCTCCATCAGCTGCTGCATGAAGGTTCTATAATGGCAATTAGGGTGGTCATTCATATGAGCATAGTGAAAGGCCAGTTTAGTCACCCTCTCCACTATTGCTTGGAGTCCTAGCTGGGCTCATCCTGTGCGTTCTTGGGTTTTCCTAGTATCAGGTTTCTCTCTAATCCCACAATGGCTTCCTTTATCAGGAGCCTCTTATCACGTCTTTGCTTTCTCCTTGCCCTTCCTCCCCCCACGTCTGATCCCAGTTTACTCAGGAGATCTTCTCTATTTTCTCTTCCCAGGGAGATCTGTGGATGTCTCTCTTAACTTCCTCCTGTTACCTAGCTGCTGCTGCTGCTGCTGGTGGTGGTGTGTGTGTGTGTGTGTGTGTGTGTGTGTGTGTGTGTGTGTGTGTGTGTGTGTTAGCCTGGTTATCCTTTGCTTTATGTCTAAAATCCACTTATGAGTGAGTACATACCATGTCTATCTCTCTGGGTCTGTGTTACTCACTCAGGATGATACTCTTCAGATCCAGCCATTTGCCTGCAAATTTCAGGATGTCATTTTTTTTCTGCTGAGTAGTGTTCCACAATTTTTTAATCCATTCTTCAGTTGAGGGGCATTTAGGTTGTTTCCAGGTTCTTGCTATTACAAATAATGCTGCTATGAACATAGTTGAGCTAATGCCCTTGGGGTCAGAATGTGCATCCTTTGTGTATTTACTCAATAGTGGTATGGTTGGTTCATTAGGTTGATTGATTCCCAGTTTTCTGAAGAACTGCCGTACTGATTACCAAAGTTGGCCCTATAGTTTAAAGTTTAGTCTAAGCATATTTCCTCTAAGCTTACCCTTTTTTGGTCAAAGAATGATTTGTTTGTTTTGAGACAGGGTCTTATCTTGTAGCCCTGGCTGGTCTCCAATTTATTATGTAGCTTATGCTGCTCTGGAATTCACAGAGACTCCTGCTTCTGCCTCCCAAGTGATAGAATTAAAGGCATAAACTACCATACCCAGCTCAAAACATGATCTTAAATTTATGTTTAAGAAATGAATACAGCTGGCTGTGGTATCCCATACCTTGGGAGGCAGAGGTGAGCAAATCTCTAGTTTGAGGCCATCGTGGACTACAGAGCAAGGTTCAGGAAACTCTGTGTCAAAAAAACAAACAAAAAAGAAATGAATACAATGCAGGATTCCTACCCTGTATTGGTGCATGTTGATGGCCCTTTATCTCTTAAATATATGCACATGGGGTAGAGGTTAAAAGATCCGGAGAGAACCTGTATTGGTGCATGTTGAAGGCCCTTTATGTCTTAAATATATGCACATGGGGTAGAGGTTGAAAGATCCAGAGAGAAAGTTGCTTGGATTGATTTTGTTTCATTTGCTTAGCTTTTGTTTTCTCCTCCTACATGGATCCTATGGGTACAGTCTTTGTAAATTAATCTTTCACTCTCTCCTCCATGTGTATTTCTCTTATGTACTGCAAATGTGATGCTCTAAGCAGCCCCCTTGATCCTGTCTTCTATGAAAGGGCAAGTCTCAGCAGCATCTCCCATGATGATGAAGAAAAATGGAGAAAGTTTTCTTTTTAATTCTACTGGCCAGAGATGAAGCTATGACTTTCCAGTTTTTAATGCTGCATATTTTATCTGCAACAAAATTATAAGTCATGACAGCCTTTTTGTATTTTAATTTTTCCTTGCATTACAGATAACAAATAACCATTTTAGAAGGGAAAAAAGGAAACAAATGGCCATGTGGCTTTTGTCCTTTGTTCTGATATGCTTTCTATTGTCATCATTTTAATATTTCAAAGTTTTTAGAAGATAGAAATGAATTTCTGAACTTCATACCTAGAATGTGTCCTGTCTTATTTCTGTGAAATGTCCAAAATATGGTGGCTTTTTTTTTTTGGGTACCAAATCAGGCTCTTTTTGTTCTGTACCAGTCACAGAAATGATGAGTTCACAAAAGACTACATGCTGCCAAGGTTGCCGAGCAGGACATCGGAGACCTACATCTCCCATTTGGGGACAGAATTCTTCTTCCAGATAAAGAAACAGGGTGGTGGAGGGAAAGGAGTGAAGTAATCATTGGCCTGTGCACGTGTACTCTGCCTTTCTGTCTCTTCATGGAATGTGTGCTCAGAAAGTGGCAGTGCTAACACCATCTAAGCATGTGGTTTTCAGCCTCCTGATGTCAAAAGGTCACCCATCAGACACTCAAGAGTCAACAGATTCTCATGGGGGAAAAAAACAAAAACTAAACTAGAGCCAGCCTTCAAGTCTCTGAAGAGTAACCTAGGCAACCATTCTCATCATGACTCACATGTCAGAGGTGCTATCTACAGCCCTGCTAGTAACACAGTAAAAATGTACGCTATGCTGTATGAGCAGCCACTTTGTTCAAAGGCAACTGAAAGCAAGTAGCTAAAGACGGATAGGGGCACAGAATCAGAAAGAGTACAAAGGAGACTCAGCAAGCTATGTTTATTGGCTTGCAAAGATCAAAGCTGGAATCCTGTTCTCCCACTCAGTCTGAGAGACCTAGGTCTTCTTTTGATGGCTCTTGTGCCCTCGAAACATGCTTTGGAGCTATGGAAGGTCCATGTCTCAATTGTGAGCCCTTTTAGTGAATGCCTAGTTGACTCTGGTGGCCCCCCAAGCAAGGGTTCTGTTTTTTTATTCCAAGAGGCCCACAGTTCCCCTAGCCTCTTTTTCCCTCTATTGTCACTATCCTCTTCAGTCTAGTTAGCAGTTCTTCTCAGTGTAGATCTTTATCCTCAAAATATGTTTCAGCTAAATGACTCAAAGACCCAGGCTGCTGTTGCCTTCTTAGGATATTCCATAGACCGTTGCCACTAGAGCGTGGGACCCCTCCCTTACAGTCTTGGCTCCTGTTCTTATTTGGCTTTCCATGCCTTCTGTCAGTATATATTGGCTGTTGTCCTGGGTTAGCAAGGTGCCCCTTTGATGCCTTAGGTATCTTCCTGCATAAATGCTGGCACTGTATGTAGGTGGCATAGCTCTAATGGTTGTTCTTATTTTCTCATAATTAATTCTCATTCTCTCTCTCTCTCTCTCTCTCTCTCTCTCTCTCTCTCTCTCTCTCTCTCTCTCTGTGTGTGTGTGTGTATAAATGGGCTCTAGGGCTAATCAGGTACTCTATCATTGAGCTCCACCTCTAGCTTCTTTTTGACTTTTTTTTTTTTTAATTTGACACAGGATCTCACTGTGCAATCTTGACTGTCTTGGAACTCTCTATTGTAGCCTAGGCTGACCTTGAACTTACAGAGATCTATCTGTCTCTGCTTCCCAAGTGCTGGGATTAAAGGGCATATGCCACTATGCCTGTCTTCTATTTTGTATTGAAGAGGATAACAGCATCTAGTTTCATTGTACTAATACATCCTTCTATAGAAGAAAGACAGCAGGATTGAGGAGATGCCTCAGTGAAGAAAGGTGTTTGCTGCCAAGCCCGATGACCCAACTTGGATCCCCAGGATCCACATGATGGAAGGAGAGAAGCAACTACTGAAACCTGTCCTCCACACATGTGCCATGGTACACACATCCCCCCACATACACAACAGATAAGGAAATAAAGAAGTCAAAAAAGTAAAGAATAAAGGGAATCTCTCAGAGTATGGGACAGGGAAGAAAGCTAGCAGTTGAATACCTTGAATGTCAAAATGGAAAATAAAAAATGAAATGTCAAGAGTCTCAACTTCTGAGAGCATGACAAGTCTCTCTGTCTCTCTCTTTCTCTGTCTTTCTGTCTGTCTCTGTCTCTCTGTCTCTCTGTCTCTCTGTCTCTCTCTCTCTGTGTCTCTCTGTGTGTGTGTGTGTGTGTGTGTGTGTGTGTGTGTGTAACTCATGTGTAAAGGTCAGAAGACACTTGTGGGGATCAGATTTCTCCTTCTACCATGTGGGTCCCAGTGACCAAACTCATCATACTTTATAGCAAATTTCTTTACATGCTGTGCCATCTTGCTGGCCCTTGATAAGTACCTTCTAAACTAAATAACTGATGTTTAAAATTACATATGAAAGATAAATATATAGGTTTCATTTATATTAATATTTTTAAAATCCTGACACACTTTTTGATATAAATTCTCATTTTTCCTTCTTAGAATTTATGTATTCATTTAATTTTTATGTGTGTTGGTATTTGGCCTGCATGTATGCCTGTGTGAGGGTGTTGGATCCATTGGATATAAAATTACAGACAGTTGTGAGCTTCCTTGTAGATGTAAATTCTCATTTTTCCTTCTTAGAATTTATGTATTCATTTAATTTTTATGTGTGTTGGTATTTGGCCTGCATGTATGCCTGTGTGAGGGTGTTGGATCCATTGGATATAAAATTACAGACAGTTGTGAGCTTCCTTGTAGATGCTAGAAAATTAAACTCAGTTCTTTTGTTTGTTTGTTTTGTTTTGTTTTGTTTTGAAGAGCAGCTAATGTTCCTAACCACTGAACCATCTTTTTTTTTTCAAGACAAAGTCTTGCTATGTACTATGTAGATCAGGCTGGCCTCAAACTCACAGAGATCTGTCTGCCTCTGCCTTTGTCTCCTGGGTGCTGGGATTAAAGGCATGCACCACTATGCCTGGCATAACTTTTCATTTTTTAAAAAAAAACAAAATGTCAGTATTTTGGATATTTCTTTTTTTAATTTTATTTATTTATTTATTTGCTAGGAACTGAAACTACAGACAGTTGTGAGCTGCCATGTGGGTGCTGGGAATCGAACCTGGGTCCTCTGGAAGAGCAGACAGTGCTGTTAACCGTTGAGCCATCTCTCCAGCCCAGTATTTTGGATATTTCTAAACCTGCCTCTATATTATTGTTATCGTTGTCCGCCCCTCACCTTATTTGAGACAGTCTCATGTAGACCATGCTGGCCTGAAACTCACTATGTAAAAGCCAAGGATAACTTGGAACTTCTGAGCCTCCTTCTCTCTTCAGCTTCCGGGTGCTGAGATGAATACCACATCCTGTTTATGGCAGTGCTGGGATCCAAGACAGAGTCTTGCACTTGCTGGGCAAGCACTGTACCACAGAGCTAATTTTCCAACCTCAAATGATATTATCGTTTATTATATAAAGTTATGTCTATTGATATTATTGAGAATTTTCAGTTGAAAGGCATGGAAACAATAATTCACTGAAAAGACTGGCTTTGGGATCCTTAACATAATATACAAACCACAATTTCCTGTTGGAATACATTTAAAGTAGGCAACATAATCCATTTAAAATACTTATTGAAGATCTATGGAGATAACATGAAGAGTTCAATCTCTAGAAACCCTTTAAAAATGTCTGCCATTGGGGCTGGAGATACGGCTCAGCAGTTAAGACCGCTGACCATTCTTCCAGAGGACCCAAATTCAGTTCCAGAACCCGTATGGCAACTAACAACTGTCTGTAACTCCAGCTCCAGGGGACCCAACACTCCCACACAGACATACATGTAGGTAAAACACCAATGCACATTAAACAAAAATATATACAATATTTTTTAAAATGTCAATCATGCTGGTATGTACTTGTAATTCCAGCTCTGGGTATATGAAGACAGGACAGTGCTAGCCATTCTTGCCTGATTAGTTAATGCAAAGTCAATGAGTGACCCTGTATCAAAGGAGGTGGATAGTGTGCCTGAAGATACACAAGTTTGTCCTATGGCCTCCATGTACATGCACACATATACTCACATGCACACATAACTTACTTATTGAGCTGTGTGTAGTGGTGCATAGCACTTGGGAGGTAGAAACAGAGGATCTGCAGTAAGTGGTTAGTTTTGGCTACATAGCAAGTTCAAGGCCAGCCTAAACCCCTTCTAATAATAATATAATAATATTATGGGTAATATATTATTAAGCTCTTACTCTGTGTCAGGGATGGCTCTAAACTTGGAAAGTAAACAGATAACAAAACAGACAGTATTTCCTACCTATAGAATATTGTATTCTAATGAAGAAAACAGTTTAAAACAGATATAGTTAACCAGGTGGTGGTCATACACCTTTAATCCCAACACTCAGGAGGCAGAGGCAGGTAGATATCTGAGTTCAAGGCTAGCCTGGTCTACATAGATTTTTCAGGACAGCCAGGGTTAAAGAGAGAGAAATTCAGGGGCTAAGGGGGTCAAGGTCATGATGGGGGAACTACAGAGACAGAGACAGCTGAGCTGAGCTCTTGGGAGCTCATGGATTCTGGACCAACAGTTGGGGGGCCTGCATGAGACCAACCTATTTCCTCTGCATGTGTGTGACACTTGTGTAGCGTGGTCTGTTTGTAAGGCTCCTAGCAATGAGAACAACCACTTAACTGGCTTTTGAGAGCCTGTTCCCATGCTTTGATACAGGGGAAGAAGCTTGTTCCTGCGTCAACTCCATGTGCCATGCTTTGTTCAAGCTCATGGGAGGCCTGGCCCTCTCTGAATGGAGATGGGGGAGGAATGAGGGGAAATGGTGGTCCATATGTAAAATTAATTTTAAAAAGTTAATAAAATGAAAGCAAAAGAAAAATATGAAAAAAATTCAGGGGCTGGAGAGGTGGCTCAGTGGTTAAGAAGACAGATTGCTCTTCCAGAAGACCTGGGTTTGATCCCCTGCACCTACATGGCACTTCACAGCCTTCTGTAACTCTAATCTCAGGAGATCTCTTCTGGCCTCTAAGGGCACTTCCTGAATGTAGTGTGCGGACATCTCTGTAGGCAAAACACTTACACACACCTTCACACACCGTTTCAAGCTTCAATGCTCAGCTAATGGCCTGGACAGTAATGTAACAAAGAAGTACATGTTTTCTCTTTGTAACACATGCCTTCACACATACTTTCCCATCCTCAAAGAAACAGCATCACAACCTTCCAAGAAGTTGCAAATGAGTTCATTCTTAGTTCACACTGCAGTTATTTAACTAAGGCAATTACTACAGGAAATAATTTGTAAACAATATCTGGAGGCCATAATTTTGAAAGGGTGTTTAGATTTCTGTATCCAAGGGAAAGGGTGATCTTTAATTTCACTTGTGACAGGGATGAACTGACCTGATATGTCATTGACTTTTTGTTTCATTTTGAACTCTCTGTGTTGACCATACTGGACTCAAACTGACAGATACCTATCTGCCTTTACATCCTGGGTGCTGGGATTAATGGCATGTACTCCCATACCAGCTTTTTCTGATTAATATACATTACTTACACACACTTGTATAAATTTTAACAAGTGGACATGTAGTTTATCATCACACTGGGTATGTGTGGGGGTAACTTGGAGAATGTAGCCAGTAATGAGGCAGACTAACAATCGTCAACTTTATTCAGAGCATCACACAATTTGTACTCTGAGGGTTAAGAAGAATCACCTGAGTAAGGTGTACAGCCACAAGGACAAGCCACACATATCAGACAAGCTACACATGGCAGAGACATGTTTTTCCATAGAGGCATCTATGCAAATAACAATAGCCAGTTGTAATGAATAATCTGAAGTGAACTCACTCCTACCTACTACACCTGGGAGAGCCACAAAAGCACGTTCCAAGATCAAATCTGTGTTTTCGAAGAAACTGAGGTCACAAGACTCTTGTCTTCTTGGAGTTTTCTCACAAGTACTCAGAATTCTCACACAATTCCATTCTTGGACTGTGTTCTAACAGCAGCATATTTAAATTGTACCTTCACTTAGAAAATAGGTATCTCCTATTTTACAGATGATAAAAAATGTCACAGAATTAAAAACTTCAGTGGATGTCATAGAGCTAGTAAGGGGGCGAGCTGTTATTGGCATAAGGTGATGTGTTCCCACAGATACATGGTTACATCCCTGTAGGGAGCTGCGTTGTACCACGCCCTAAAGGTGGTGCTGGTTTCCGCCTTCCACCTTTCTCGATGGTGAGTGCTCTCGGGAGTAAACAACTCCTTATTGGCTGTAGGCGAGGGTGGTGGCTTGCTTCCGGCGCCTCGGGACCTATGGACAATGTCTACGTGGCTTACCAGGATTGGAAGCCCAGAGGGTATTTAGCCACGAGTGGACTTCCCCCCCCCCGGGGGTTGTTGGTCATTCGTGAGAGAGTGGTTGTTCGTCGTTCATGAGAGAGTGTGTGAGAGAGTGAGAGTAAGAGTGAGTGAGTGAGTGAGAGATAAGAAGATAATTAAAGGCCGGAATAAACTGCAAAGAGAAGGATCCAGTGTTGCGTGTTCCTTGCGGGACGAGGTGGCGCGTGACAAGTGGTGCCGAAACCCGGGAAGATAGGAACTAAACGCGCGACACATCCCAACAGACAGAATAAGACCATTGCCTCAATTCTTTTTTTTTTTTTTTTTTTTT
>PVIH01018646.1:0-37843 GCA_004025045.1 Sigmodon hispidus
ACAGCAATGCTGAAGGGCAAGCCAAATAAACCCTTTTTATCCCCCAACTTGGGTTTTGGTTATGCTGTTTTACCACAGCAATAGACCCCTAAATAAGACAAATTGAACCAGGAGTGAGGTAGTGCTGTAACAAACCTGTGTTTTGGGAAGGATTGTGGAAGGTCTTTATGACTTTAGACTAGAAAAGCCATTGAATATTAAGACCTCAGTAAAATTGTTTTGTAGGAACTTAGAAGATAAGACTATTGAGAGAAGTGCAGAGAATTGAGGCCTGGCTTACAAATTTTCAGAAGGAAGTTTAAAGAGTCAGTTAGAGCATTTGTTATTTTGAATTAAGATCACGTGGTTTCTTGTATCTGGGACTGAAGAATCATCTGTGATTAATAAGGTATCAGAACTACTGAAACAATCCTGTGATTCTAGTAAGCTGAAGCTTTGACAAGATCCAGCTGTAAGGCATTTTCTCTTTAAGTAATCAATGAGTGAGGCCCCACCCTATGGTGGGTAATGTCTTTCCTGGGCTGCTCATCCTATGTCTTACAAGTCTCCCACTATTGATGTGAGGTTTAAAATTTGTTAATGTTTCTTTTACATATGTGGGTGCCTTTGTATTGAGGCCTAAATGTTTATCTCTAGATTTTTTTCTGAGATGAATAGTTAATGTCTATACTGATCTCTTTTGATTGATTTTAGTTTGAAGTCTGCTTTGTTAGATATTAGGATAGCTACACCAGCTTGTTTCTTAAGTCCATTTGATTGAAACATCTTTTCCCAACCCTTTCTCTGAGGCAGTGTCTGTCTTTGAAGCTGAGGTGTATCTCTTATATACACCAGAAGGATGCAATCTGGTTTTGTATCAATTGTGTCAGCCTATGTCTTTTTATAGGTGAATTGAGTCTATTGATATTAAGGGGTACTAATGACAAATGATTGTTAATTTCTATTATTTTGATAATAGTGTGTGCATGTTTCCCTTCTTCAGGTTTTTTTTTGTGTGGAATTATCTATTGTGTATGTTTTTGTGATTGTATCTAGCTTCCTTAGGTTGGAGATTTCCTTTTAGTGCTTTTTGTGGGACTGGATTGTTTAAATCTGGTTTTGTCATGAAACATCTTGTTTACTTCACCTAGGGTGATTAATAGTTTTGCTGGTTATAGTAGTCTAGGCTGGCAACCATGGTCTTTTAGCGTCTGTACAATATCTGAACAAGACAAATGAAAATTGTTTCCATTGAGTAGTCTGGTATTATACTGATGGGTCTACCTTTATAAGTTACTTGGCCTTTTTTCTTTGTAGCTCTTAAAGTTAATTTTTAATTCTGTATATTTAGTGGCTTGATTATTACATAATGAGCATAATTATTTGAGTGGTTTGGTCTATTTGGTATTCTGCAAGTTTCTTGTATCTTTTTTTTTTATATTCCAGGCTTATTTCACTAAGTATCAATTTAATATTTAATATTTAATAAAATTTAGCAGATAACCCCTTAAAATCAGTTCCCAGGCAACCTGTGGACCATTTTTTATTATGAATAAAGTCTCATTTTTAGCCATGTATCCCCTTGTTCAAACTCCCTTCCTCCTTCTGCCCCTTCATTCTTTAGATTGTGAAAGTTTTCTTCTAGGATTTTGTTGAAAATATTTTCTGTGCCTATGAACTGATATTCTTCTATTCCTATTTTTCTTAGATTTTATCTTTTTATGTTATCTTACATTTCCTGAACTTTTTGTCTTATGACTTTTTCAGCTTTTGTGTTTTTTTGACTAACGTATCTATTTTCACTATTGAATCTTCCATGCCAGATATTCTCCCTTTCATATCTTACATTCTGTTAGTTATGCTTGCATCTGTAGTTTCTGTTTGTATCTTCAGATTTTTCGTTTCCAGCATCCCTCATTTTGTGTCTTTATTGTTTCTATTTAAATTTTTAAATCTTTAATGATTTTCTGCACCTGTTTGATTGTGTTTTCTTGATTTTCTTTAAGAAATTTGTTAATCTCTCCCAATTTTTTCTTTGTCTTTTATTTCTTTAAGGAAGATTTTCTCTTTTAAGGCTTCTATTATCTTCATAAAATTGTTTTTAAAGTTGTTTCTGCTTCTTCTACACTGGCATATTCAAGTCTTGCTATTGTAGAACCACTGAATTCTGTTAGTGGCATATTGTTCTTTATGTTGTTTTATGTATTCTTGTGCTAGCACCTGTCCATTGCTCCCTTGGATAAATACAAAATTTTCATGGATGTCAGGGAGCTGATCTTAGAGTAATCTGTTCTGGTTGTGTCTGTGTCTCATGAAGCCTCTCTTCATCTTCTCTTGGTTCACTTGGTGGTAGTATATTCTGTGTCACAGTGAGCTGTGTTTGGTCCAATACAAGCTGGCTCTTTCTGTGTCTCAGGTGTTCAATGTTGGTCCAATAGCGGTTCTTGATCAAGTAGGAAATCTTGATCCTATATGAGCTCTTGATCTAATAGGTGCTGTAAAACTGTGGGTCTCAGGTGGCTGCTGAAGTGGATGAGGTGTGGGTTGGAGCAGGATTTGTAGATAGGGGTGTTCAAGGAATTAGGATTTTAATGTGGAGTACTGGTCTACAGAGATTTTCCCTACTGGCCTAGATTTAGGGGAGAAATGAGTAGGAATGGTGTTCCAAAGGTTGAGTCCCAAGGCCTAGGTCATAAAGATGGGGCTCTCTGGCAGGGCTGTGTAAAGTGTCACTCACCTGTTCTTCCAATAGGTGCTGTAACTGTGGGTTTCAGGTAGATGCCAAAGTCACTGGGTGATGAGATGGATTAGGGGTTGGGGCAGGATTTGTAGATGGTTGTGTCCAACAAACTGATGCTCTAATGGAGAATTCTAGTCCACAGAAGTTTCTCCTGCTGGCCTGGAGTTGGGGGAGAAATGGATGGGCCACCATAGGTATTTTAGGAAGCTGTAATTGTCACATAGTTTATGGCTGAGTCGAGTATTATGTCAACAGAGTATATGGCTGCCTGGAGTGTCCCATCTGAAGGACATGCTATTCCTTTGTTTAAACTCCAATAGCTCTTCTGTAAGCAATATATGAGAAAACCCTGATGCTAACACCAGCCTACGTATGCCTATAGGTGTCTAGTCTTTCTCAAAATATAAATAAGTTATATGTCCCACTGATAACTGTCTAAAATGGAAATTTTTACTAACCAGTGTGCTTGTAGAACCAACACATTCTCATTACTGACTATTGCTTCTGAATATTTGACAAATATCAACAAACTGAATATTTGACAAAATGAATCTTAAATCAATATTGAGAGTCATGTGATTTCTTTTTATACTTTGAGTTCATGTTACACACATTTGAGCATCTCCAAGCCTCCAATTACTCAAAGTCTACCTGCTGTCTATTTCTACTCCTATGCTTCCTCTACTATGCAAACCTCTATTGTCAGCTGTTTCTCCAAGAATGTTCAGCTGAATGCAGACAGAGAGGTTAATTATATGCTTAACACCAATGACTAAGTTTCTACTTTTATGTCAACTTGACACTAGAGTTACTTGAAAGGAGAGAACCTCCATCTGGCTGTAGGGAATTTTCTTAATTAGTGATTGATATAAGTAGGCACAGCCTGTTGGTGGTGGTGCTATCTGTGGGCTGGTGGTCATGGTTTCTATAAGAAAGCAGGATGAGAGAACCATTAAGTAGCATACTTCCATGGCCTCTACATCGGTTCCTGCTTTCAGGTACCCGCTCTGCTTAAGTTCCTTCCTGACTTCTTACAATGATGGACCATGACGTGGAAATATAAGCCAAATGAAATCTTTTATTCCCAACTTGCTGTTTGTCATGGTGTTTCATCAGAGCAATAGAAGCCCTAAGACATTGACTAAATGCATTCATGGGAATTCTACTTTACTGTGTTGACAAAATTTACCTAAATTTATAAAAAAACAGAAATCTACTACCTCAAAATTAAAATTAGTCAAAGTGTTAAGGGTCTTCCATGTGCTGTGGACATGAACTTAAAGACTAGGCCAGAGGTCCAAGGAGGTATGAAATAGCCAGTATATTTCCTCCTGTCTCCAAGGTCATCTAGTATGCAGAAAAGATGGGACCCTTTGATATGCATGCCATAAAACAAAGCTCCTGCTCTACACTGACTGGATAGTCAGAACTTAAGCCTGGATAACCCAGAGACATAGGGAGAACTAAACACAAATGGCAGAAAATAGAGGAATAAAATAATAAAATGATTTCTACTGATTTCTGCTATAATCATAGATCAGTGCCTTGTCCAGTTGTTATCAGAAAGGGTTCCCCTGGAAACAGATGAGAAAGGGTGCAAAGACCCACAAACATTATACAGAAACAGAGTCTACATTAGAAGCCTCCATTGTTTCCTTCCCCTCGGAGTTTGAGGAACTCCACATAACAGGGGCAGGAAAGATTGTAGGAGTCGGTGGGGATAGAGTACATCAGGAGGACATGGACCTCTGAACAACTAGGCCGGGCTCATACGGGGTCACAGACACTGAAATGTCAAACATGTGACCTGCATGAGTCTGCAGCAGGTCCTCTGAGATATTTTATAGCTGTTAGCTTGGTGTTTTGCTGGGACTTGTAAAAGGGGATTAAGTGTGTTTCTGACTCTTTCGCCTATTCTTGGGACTCTTCCTTCGGTTGGATTGCCTGGCCTAGCCTCCAAGTGCTTTGCCTTGTCTTATCTCATCTTGTTTTGCTGTTTGGTTGTGGTCTCTTGGAGACCTGTGATTTTCTTAAGGGAAAGAAGTGGAATGTATCTCGGGTAGAGTGAAGAGGGGCAGCCAGAAAGAGTGGAAATAAGAGAAACTGGTCAGGATCTAATATATGTAAGATGAACCCATTTTCAATTTTAGAAAAGGAGAGGGTAAGAATAACACTAATATTTCTTGGTTTTTACTACTCACTGTAAATGTAATGGAACCATCTCATTCCACCCACACAGTCAAGATTTCCCTCCCATTATGATCTCTACTTTAAGACTGTAATTCAGAATAATTCTTTTTTTCTAAATTACTTCAGTGAAATGAGAAAAGTAGCTAACATAAGTGGTTTGTAGATGCAGCTTCAAGTGCTGAGGGTCATGAGAGTATATAAAAGATGACAACCAGTATTTTGCAGATTGTTCTACCAGACGAATAACTCTTTGTTGGGGAACCCCACTAAACAATGTCCATGGAGGAGTTCCACTAAATAATCCAAAGCCTGTAGGGTGTGTGGCTGTGAATACCAGTTGTTTTCTGTCTGTAACTTTCTCAAGTCCTACTGCTATGCATCCCTAATAAGAACAGCTGTGAAGTTCTCTCCACAGCCCCTTGGTAGTGTGTTTTACATCCTTGGGCATACTTATAAGTGTGTATAGTCAAAAAAATTGATTTGTGATATATAGGAATAATGCCAGTATATTCTTCTTTACTGACACAGTAAAGTAACAGTATTTTCAGTCTCAAAGACAACTAATTTTAGACTTCAGAACAAATTCAGACAGACTAAACTGCCCCTACAGAATATGCACAAAAACTAATTCCCAGATGTTATTGCTAAATCAAGGCCAGTCTGTTTTAAGACATTCCCCGTGGCTGTGGGACCAGCCAAGTTGGACAGATAAACTTCTGACTACATACCTCCCTTGCAATAGTTGACTTTCTATATGTACCCTCACTACACAAGACTCAACCTGCTACTGTTACTGTGAAGTCCTGAATTTCAATGTTATTCTCTATCTGGGAAAAATTTATGTGCAAGGCTTACACTTGCAAGTTATTTACACTGCCCAGTCTTTGTGACATTACTAGCCTGAAAATAACTTTATGAATTCATGTGTTATAATAATGGGTTGGCCCCTAAACATGTAACATATAATTGTCCAGTGTTAAATGCAGAAAGTAGCAGCAATGCAGAGGGAAGAGAAAATGAGTAATGAGTATGTAAGAATAAGAGTTTCTATGCTGGAGAGGATGCGGAGCAAGGGGAACACAACTCCATTGTTGGTGGGAGTGTAAGCTTGTTCAGCCACTTTGGAATGCAGTATGGCAGTTTCTCAGAAAATTAAGAATCAATCTCCCCAAGGACCCAGCAATACCACTTCTGAGTGTATACCCTAAAGATGCACAGTCACACTCCAAAGCCATTAGCTCAACTATGTTCATTGCAGCGTTATTTGTAATAGCAAGAACCTGGAAACAACCTAGATACCCCTCAACTGAAGAATGGATTAACAAACTTTGGTACATTTACACAATGGATTACTACTAAGCAGTAAGAAAAAATGATATCTTAAAATTTGCAGGCAAATGGATGGATTTGGAGAATATCCTCCTGAGCGAGGTATCACAAACTCAGAAAGATAAGCAGGGGATGTACTCACTCATTAGTGGACTCTAAACAAACAAACAAACAAGAAAAAAGCAAAGCATGCCCAAGCTGCAAACCACAACCACTAAACAGCTTGGGATCAGAAACACCCTGGATTGACTCCTTGAATCCCACTCCCCCTAAAGGAACACCCGACTCACTCTTGAGGGAGGGGGGAGAAAACTGCATCTGCCAGGAGTGGAGACTGAAATAAGCAATATTGGGACAGTGGGACCATGGGACTGCCTGCTGCCTGCCCATGGATGGGATGGGGATTTGAGGAGAAGAAAGAATGACCTGATGTGGTAGGAGGGAGAAGGGACCTTGAATAAGGTTATACAAGGTTAGAAAGTGTGACTTCTTTGTTAATAATAACAATAATCATAATAATAATAATAATAAAGAAGACATGAAAAGAGCTTCAGGGAACAGAGAAAGAGGATTTGAAATTGTGTAAAGATGGCATTCACTTACTCAATTCTCAAAAATTAAAATTTTTAAATAAGAAAAAAAAAGAGTTTCTAAGAGCAGCAGCAATATAGGGATAAAGCTATGCAGAATGTGAGTATATGTGTGCTGAGTGAGAGATGAAGAAGAAGAAGAAAAAAGAAGCCTAACTAGAGATATATGTGAGAGAATGAATGAGTGAGAGTAAAGAATGAGTGAGCAAATAATATAGAAGAAGCATATGTGTGAGTATATGTGTGATGGAGAGAAAGAGCTGTTGCTACACATAGAAACTATGCAAAGAGCTGTATGAGAGTATGTAAGAACAATGTGAGATAAGGTTTGGATCCTCAATTCTATTCCATTGGTCCACAAGTCTGTTTTTATGCCAGTACCAGGCTGTTTTTATTACTGTAGCTCTATAGTATAAGCTTGAAGTCAGGGATGGTGATACCTCCTGAGGTTCTTTTGTTGAGTAAAATTGTTTTGGCAGTCCTGGCCTTCCTGTTATTCCAAATGAAATTGAGTATTGTTCTTTCAAGGTCCAAGAAATATTGTGTTGGGATTTTGATAGGCAGTGCATTGAATCTGTAGATTGTCTTTGGTAGAATTGCCATTTTTACTCTGTTGATCCTACCAATCCAGGAACATGGGAGAGCTTTCCATTTTCTGATATCCTCTTCAATTTCTTTCTTCAGTGATTTAAAATTTTTGTCAAATAGGTCTGTTACTTCTTTGGTTATAGTATCACAAACTCAGAAAGATAAGCAGGGGATGTACTCACTCATTAGTGGTCTCTAAACAAACAAACAAGAAAAAAAGCCAAACATGCCCAAGCGGCAAACCACAACCACTGAACATCTTGGGATCAGAAACACCCTGGACTGACCCTTCGGATCCCACTCCAACTATAGGAACACCTGACTCACTCTTGAAGGAGAGGCGACAAAACTGGATTTGCCAGGAGTGGAGACTGATCCAAGCATTATTGTGTCAGTGGGACCATAGGACTGTCTGCTCCCTGCCCAGGGAGGGGATGGGGAGTTGTGGAGAAGAAAAAATGACCTGATGTGGCAGGAGGGGGAAGGGACCTTGAATAAGGATATACAGGGATGGAAAAAAAATTCAGAGGGAAAGCTGAACACAAAGTAAATATATGTGTAGCAATCTTATTAGCATTATCACCCTTGATAAGTCATGCTTATGATTTTTATCTTCTTTATAGTTATTGTTAACTTATCAGCATTTTAAATTCATTTTACTGTTTTTCTTGATAAATACAAAATAAATAAAGAAGAAAAAATAAAATGACAAACAAGTTCTGTTACATGAATAATAAACAAGCAAGAAAATAAATAATAGATAAGTAAAAAAAAGAACAATGTGAGAGAACTATGTATATAAGATGAATAGCTATGGCTGTATGGAGATCTGTAACTGTGTGAAAGCAAGGAAGATGAAACTGTGTAAAAGGAAATGTAGAAGAGAAATGTATGCTAATATGTAAAAATGTGTATAGAGATGTATGATCATATGTATGTAAAGAAGGATATATAGTTGTATATCTTCTTCTGTATATATAGAAAGAAGATATACATTCTACATGTATAGAATGTAGTAATGTGGAGATACTTAGTTGAATGGAGACAGAGGCACAGACCATTTTTAAGAAGAACAAGAGTTAACATCAAAATGTGTGTGCATTTCTTATTTTGCCACTCAGATAGAGATTTATTCATAATTATTCCAGATAAAAAGTTACAGACAGATAAGAAAGTTACAGAGAGAAAACAATCAGCATCCACAGCACCCACACAGGCCTTGCCTAATGGAACCACTCCACAAATTTTGTTGAGTGGGAGTCCTCTACAGACTTTGCCTAGTATGGTTCTCCAACACAGAGTTATCCATCGGATAGAACAACTTTTAAAATACTGGTTGTCATCTACTTTACACTCCCATGACCCTCAGCATTAAAGAAGCCTAATATTACACACTAAGACTTTAACAATTCAGCTGAGTGATCATAGAAGCTGTGTTGCTCCATAGTGTGCTGACTATCATAAAACTCTCAGAGAAATGTTGTTTTCTGTTTGTTTACTTTAATTAAAGCATTTAACATGGCGATCTTCTATATCTGGATAATGTGCAGAGTGAACAACATTGGAGAAGTCCACCTTCATGCGTTGTCTTTCTTGCAACACTCCACTCCAGACTCGGGGATCTATGCAAAGGAGGAAATGGAAAGATTTTAAGAGCCAGAGGTAGTTGAGAACTCCAAGGAAACAGAGCTTTCAGACACGTCAGAGATGATGCACATGTGAACTCACACTGACTGTGACAGGATGCACAAGGCCTGCACAAACTCAAGCTTGACAAAGTTTCAGGATAGAAATGGGAAAGTGAGCACAATGTCCCATCCTTGGAAAAGAAAGTATTTGAAACTGATGGTTGCTGGAAGAGGAAAAATCAATTGTCTCCATTGGAGTACTATTGGGTTATTCACACACATTTCAGAAAGGGTGAAAAGCTCAGGAGTAGTTGAACAACCCAAACTGAACTACAGTTTTGTTTCTGCTGTGTTGGTTTGATTTGTTTTGGCTTGGTTTGCTTCTAGTTTGGGGAGTTTTTTCCCAGAAAAAAAAAGAAGGTAGGTAGATTAGAAAGATATAAATTAAAAGTTTATGAACCAAGAAAATTATGTGATCAAAATATATTATATGAAATACTCAAAATAAAAATAAACAGATAAAAAGTAAAAACAATACTAAAGAGATGATGTTTTTCTGAGTTCTTCTTCCCTGTGGTACAGACTTCCTATATTTCCCTCACAGGAAGGAATTCTGTGGAAGTTTAAGATCTCTATTACTGGACTCCTTTGTTGCAAAGCAATCAGAATTGAATAATCCCTCCAAACTCTCTAACTCCATTAACCAAAACCAGCCCATCAGGAATGGGAAGTGGAGCAATCCCATACCCCAAACATAGAAATCTAATCATGTAGAGAAAATTAGACTCTAGCCCCATTTCACCTGGCTACACAGGGAGTATTTCTTTACTGGTTATTCTGGGTGTTATGTAATTTTGATCTCAATAAAATCTGACAAAGTAGCATAACCTTGTCTTTTCTGCCTTTTCTTCTTTAAATCTATGAAGAAACAAAACCTATTCATGCATGTCTAGACTGATTCACATTTCTTTAATGGACTGAGTTATTTTTAATTGTGAGTATGTATAAAGGAAGGGATGTAAGTGTGAACGCAGAGGTCAGAGTTGTCAGGTTCCCCTAGAGGTTCAGTTATAGGTAGTTATTAAATGCCTTGTGCAGCTGATGGGAATTGAACTTGGATCCTCTATAAGAGCAAAATGTGCTCTTAAATTACTATCTATCTACTAGCCCTGTGATAGACTCATCTTCTGGGTACATTTTGGAAGGACTGTCCTGGACATATTAAGTTCAGTACCTGCCAAGCCAAAATGGAGAGGAATCAGAGAGAATGAATGATAATTAGCTTACTGTGGTCTCTATATAAGTTCTTCAAAAGGAAAACAAACAAAGTCTGTTTATGCCCAGACTGATCATTTGATTTCATTCTTCTCTGTAACAAGAAAGGTCTTTTCTCAGATAGCACACCTAACTCTAATATTTATGTATGGAACAGCAACAGAACTATTTTATATAGTCCTCACTGAAATATTCTACTGACATAAGACTAGTGGGCTGGTATTGATTTCCTGGAATCTACCAATAACTATTGGCTGCAGAGAGATTTCAAGTAATTTACCCTAGAGAAAATTGCTTTTACACTTTATCTTTGGAACCATAAATGCAGATGCTCTGGCACTCTGTATCTCCATTTTCCCTTTGACAGTTTGAATCAAAATAAAAGGGGTCCTTAATTTTCCTTTGTTTAAATGTGAAAAGTGTTTAAGCAAGTTAAACCATTTAGTGGTAATAGTATTCAGCAGCCAAACTTCACCAGTCAACAGACATTAAGTGACTCCTACTGACAAAGCCTGGGCTTGTTCTAGAGTGTAATTTCTAACTGTCCACAGGGCATAACGCCTGACTTGAGTGCTAGAAAGGGAGAAGTTGGAAGGCTGAAAAGATATATTTAATACACTTTGAAATATACTGACTTCTGATAAACTGGCCAGAGACAAAGAGATGATATTTCTTAAAGAAATGAAAGCACATTATCCCATGGCAGCAGGGTAGTATGTACTTTAGAGAGACATGAAAAAATACCAGAAAACCCAGACAGATGTAACTTTAGTTTTTTATATGTCAATTAAACCACATCTTTAACTGTCTTTTTTTTAATCTGAGAGGAATTGAACATGGAACCATGAGTCCCTGAGCACAGGGATTTCTCAGCTATTTCACCTTGGGATCATAGACCTTATCATTCCTCTTATGCAGCAAGAAGTCTCACAGCTGAAATCTGGAATCTGGTGCTTTTTTTCTACTTAAAAACTTGATAAACTAATATTTTAAATGAAATGGGGTCCATACATGGAAAGCCTTCATAGTTTTCATCAGACAAAAGGTCGATAAGCCTCTCAATACAGATTCTCTCTCTCTCTCTCTCTCTCTCTCTCTCTCTCTCTCTCTCTCTCTCTCTCTCTCTCTTTCTCCCTTTCTCTCTCCAAACTAACTTTACTTTGACCCATCCTTCTAGAAAAAAGTCAGAAAGAAGAGAAAATGATGTGCTTTCTGGAATTGAGTATCATACATATCTAGGCTACCAGTAAGAATAGCAAGGGCCAGGACAGTGGTCTTGAAAAGGCACATATCACAAACAACATTTTTCTTAGGAACTTATCCTAAGGACATTAAATTGGATAACACTGATAGACCCCTAACCATATTGGTCAGAGCAGTCTTTCTGAACACATTACTAAGAGATCAGAGAAGGGAGGAATCAAATGAGCTATCTCATCTTCATCCTCACTTAGCAAATGAGCATCAAATGACCCAGGATACCTCTGGGTCCCTGGTGACTTGCCTCTTGAGCACACGGAAAAAATCGACAGTTAGGTGCTTAGAAAACATGTCTTGAACTGACTTTCAATGAATGTATCATCTGATGGTAAGTTAAACTTATCACAAGATGGTTGTCTTAAATATAGTCATCACACAATTAGATATATACTGAATCATAAAGGGAAGCCCTCAGAAATGGTAAAAATAAGTTCAAGTGTTCTCTGACTTTGATAGCACCAGAATTAGCTAAATACTGAGGGAGATGTTTAGGGGTTAGCTCAGGGTACTCTGACATAGATAGGACTTTAAGGAAAACAAATGATTGAAAAGGGGAATCCTCTTAAGAGATGGCACACCTCAATGAGAGATTCTCTGATATCAATCCTGAATTACAGCAATTTCAAAATTCCCCTGCTCATAAGAGCCATATACCTATTATGTAAAGAGCAAACTAGTAAGATATTCATCTAGACCACACCCAAGAAGGAATGTTCCCTAACAGGGAAATGCCTAGAGAAAAAAAAAGTAAAATGACAGTCGTCTATGCTCATCTCCTTCCTGATGTCAGAACTAAAAGAAATAAAAATGACCTGGGAAGCTATACCAATGACCCAGATCATTCCTTGTCATTTGAGCACATAAACAGATATGTAAATTAGCTTTTGTAGGTGAAATATTACACTATAAGAGACCAGTATAGCTTCAAAAAGGAAAGTAATGTTAAGGAAATATAAAAAAGAAGAAATACCTGACTTCTTAGGACAAAGGATAGAAGGCAGGTAACATTCCAACAACAATGACGCCATCAACATTCAGATCAAGAACAGATAATAAAACACCTAGAAAAAAATCTCACTAGTAATTTTATGTATGGTACCACGAAGAGTCTTAGAAATACTAAAATAAAACTCTAATGATTCTCAGATGTTTTACATTAGATTTATGGGATGCATTGAGAATATATCCCAACACAGAGCTATGATGCAGGAATAAGATGTTCTCCTAAAAGACAAAATTTCAATACAGTTGTACCCAGACATTAATAGGAATATGACAAGCTGATAGCTGGACAAAGCATGACTCTTCATGCTTTGGTTCAAGCTGCATTATTTATTTTTCAAAGCTGAGAAAGGGAAAAGTTAAATGTCAAGGGAATGAATGGCTATGATGAGATACAGCTTGACAAATGCTGTCCCTCTGAGAACACAGGCTAAGTAAGCCAGGGATATGATACGTCTCTGGGCTGGAAGCACACTTTAAAATAAACGTCCAGAAAATGAGAGGCTACTGTCTTAGAACCTGCCCAAACTGCAAAGGAAACAGTTGAAAGAACTGATGCTTCAGAAAGAGGTTGTTTCCATCACTACTGTTCACACAGCAACTGGATTCAGGGCTTCCCATACTGGGCCTTACCATTGCCCTTCAGTATAAAGAAGATATGGGTCATTTTGAGTGTGTGGGGGGAACCATAAGATTAGACTTGAGGTTGAAAAGAGAAAAAGATTTGGGACACTACTCTTATCTTTTTTTTTTTCAGTCTAAATGGGCTATAACATTCAGGTACATCAGGTGAGCTGATAAGGTGTTAATTTAGTCAGATGCTTATCTGTCCATGAAGGGATCTTGATTTCTGTCACTCTTTGTGGTGGTTTGAAAGAAAATGACCCCTAAAAAGAGTGACACTATGAGGAGATATGGCCTTGTTGGAGGAAGCGAGTCACTAGGCTTTGATGTCTCTTTCGCTCAAGCTTTTCTCCATGTAACAATCAGTCAACTTTCTCTTGCCTGGAAGATATAGCACTCTCAGATCTAGCACCATGTCTATCTGTACACCATCATGTTCCTGATTATGACAATAATGGACTGAACCTCTGAAACTGCAACTTAGCCATCTAATGAAATGTTTTTCTTATAAGTGCTGCTTTGGTCATGGAAACTAAGACACTCCTACATAATAGTCCTTCACAGTCCATACCCTATTTGGGAGAGGCTTGAGGTCCAAGCTCAAAGTCCCACTGTTTTATCCTCTAGGGCAACACGCATGTCTTCTCTAGGGGAAAGTAAGGTAAACATGTCAGTCCAGACAAAAGGAACAGTCTAGAAAAGGCAGAAGTGTCACTTCAGAGTTCATATACATTGAAGATCCCTCTTTCCACATCAAAACCAATATTCTCCAAAGCATCAAGACTGGGAGGGAAAAATCTCCACAGTCAATGGTTTAATAAATAAAGACTGATCTAAGATTTTGACCAAGCCAGACCCTGCACATCCTTTCCAGAGTCTAGCTTAACAGTAGTCCTGACTACTCCTGCCCCATCGCCTAGTGTATGACCAAATCTGGCCACACTTGCCTATGACACAAGCAACCACTAGGCTTTGGCAAGGACATGTTCTTCCTGCCCCCAACATACAAGTTCCCACGTGCCATAGCTAACCTTTCCAACCAGCCGGAACTACTCTTATACTAAAGGCTTGAATCAGGATACCCATCCTGCATGCCAAGTCTTATAACTCTGGCCCCATAAGTCATTTATAATCTCTAGACTCAATCTGTTTGCACAGCTTCTCTCCTTCTCCAAACTTCTCTGCCTATGTTAGAAACAGAACTGTCACAAGAAGTCTATATGTCCAGATTTTATCATAAAAAATTACAAACAGTTTGAAAGAGCAAGCCAGTATCTCTCCCTAGGATCTAACAATTCTGTAGAACTATTTTCCATGAGAATTTTCAAGATAACCCACAGGTCCCAGAATTTAAAAGAGTGTTATGAACTTTATTAATGAATTCTAAGAGTTTAAAGAAGACACAAAGACATAGCTAAATAAAATTGACAAGAAATAATTTAAGGAGAATAAAAACCTAAGTGATGCCCAGAAAAACATAAACATCAAGCTGAAAAAAAAAACAGAATTTGAAAGTGGAATGGACTAAATAGACAGAAACATTAAAAAGGATTCTAACCGAAATAAAAATAGAACTTAAAAACTCAGCAAACTCAAAGGAAAGTCTTACAAATACAATGGATTAAAAAGAAGGTATACTATCAGGACTTAAAGGTAAAGTAGAGAATCTAGACCAAATGAACAAGAATATGAAAAAATTAAAACAATGGAAAGTAACATACAAAAAATGTCAGACATCAAGAAAAATCTAAACTTTCTAATTTTATGCATCAAAGAGGGAAAAGAATCTCAGATGTGGAGAAGAGAGATTGACCTGAGGGGGTAGAAGGGGGAAGGGACCTTGAATAAGTATATACAGATAGAAAATGTGACTTTATTCATAATAAAAAAAGAATATTAGCAGTGAAAAAATAATAATATAGACCAGATGTTTGTTCAATATTATCAAAGAAAACTTCCTCAAACTAAAGAAAAACGTATCCATATAGCTACAAGCACAGAGAACACCAAATAGGAACTAAACATAAATGTTTTATGGCATGTCATAATTAAAATACTAATTATTTATAGCAAAAAAAGTATATTTAAAAACACAAGAGAGAAATCTAAGCCATATAAATGAAAATTCATCAAAATAGTACCAGACTTTTCAATGGAAACTTTGAAAGCTAGAAGAGGCTGGTGTGATGCATTCCAAAAGCTAATATCATAAAAGCCAACCTAAACAGGTATACCCAGAAATACCGCCCACCATAGCTGAAGGGGAATGAAAACTTTTCCTTAATATAAGCAGCCTAAAAAATGGGAATAGAAACAAACAAAATCAAAATAAAGTACAGGAAATTTTATTTCATGATAAAGATAGGGATGAGCATAGCAACAAGACTGGAAAGAAATTGGAGCCATAATAACTAAAACACAAAATAAGCACCAATAATAACACAAACAAAAATAAAACTCAATTTAACGGAGTGGCCACAATTAACATACATATATTTCTTTTTAAATTTGCTAATCTTTTTATTTTACACTTAAATAAATTTAATATTTTATCAAGGATATTTTTATGTGGCATGTGCCATTATCATTGTCATTTCTTGGTAATTTGATTTATAGATGTTTGAAATGGGATAATTCATACTTAAAAGTGGTATACAATTTGTATTTTTTTTATTGTAAAAGTTTTTCCATGCCAATCACTGCTCCCCATCCCTCTCCTCAGCCCCTCTTCCCCCATCCATTCCTCGGGGAGGGCAAGAAATCCCAAGGTGAGTCAATTCATTCTTGCATATCTAGTAGGACCGAGGCCCTCTTCCAAGTATCAAGGCTGAGTAAAGTGTTCCTCTGTAAAGAATGGGCTCTGAAAAGCCAGTTCATGCCCAGAAATAAATTCTGATCTGACTGCAAGAGGCTCCAAATCCTGCCCATACTGTTCAACTATCATCTACATTTGGAGGGTTTAGTTCTTTCCATGAAGGTTCCTCAGCTGTCATTTCAGAGTCAGTGATCTCCCAATAGCGCAGTTCAGCCATCTCTGTGGGTCTCCTCATCATCATCCTTTTGCTCATATAATCTCTTTTTCCTATCTTCAGCTGGACTAGGTGTTTAACTGGGTGCTTAGCAATTGGTCTCTGCATCTGCCTCCATCAGTTGCTGGATGAAGGTTCTGTAATGGCAATTAGAGTGGTCATATTTTTATAATAATTAAATATAATGACCTTAATTACCTAATCAAAAGATATAGAATGAATGGCCCAAGAAATAAAATATACTCCCTGGGAACCCAGAGGCTACTCTGACCAGGAAAACAGGTAGGCTGACTGGAGATCTTTAATTCTCCTCCTGCCTCTCAAAATACAGTCCCACAGTCTTATCCCCAGCTCTTCAGAATTCAGCCTCCACCCCCGACACACAAACCATACACATCTCCAAAGGATCCTACAGATTTTACCAACCTAAGCTCCCCCTTCTGACTCTTTGCTCTATCTCAACCCCTAACTCTAGAAGGCACTCTTCGGGAAACACTCTGGTCACTATGGTCAGGGAAACAGACAGGCTAACCACTTCTTCCTCTATTCTTTCAAGTCCAAACCCCAGTATCATCAAAAAGTGCTGTAGAAATCTTTTCACTCGCTCTGTTGCAGACCTTCTGACGTTACCACTCCTCATTCCTTGCTCCCATTCCCAGGGGGCAGATCCTAGTGGAACATCATGCTTTCCTGCCTCTTGTAAAACCCCTCCACTACCCACAGACCATCCTCATTCCTAAGTGTCATATCCCAATACCCAGAAACACATTTTGCCAGGAGCCTTCTGTGACCACACCTATTAAGAAGGCAAAAAAATATTTCCTACAGGCAACAAACAGGCTCAACACTCTACTAAGAATCAGAGAAGAAACAAAAAAACAACAAGGAAAAAACACCCATCCAAGAAAGACCAGATATCAGTATCTAGAATTCTTCTCAATCTCAGATGCCTAGACACCATCATAAATTACCATCAGCAATAGCTAGTCCAATATGTTGCTACTGCAGCCCAGAAAACTTACTATAACAGACACTGAATATTCCAACATATCTGAATCACAACTAAAGAACTTTAAAATACCTTTTATGAATATGATATTCTTAAAGGGGAAACAAATAAATCTCTTAAAAACCTATGAAAACATAAACAGTGAAAAGAAACTGATAAAATTATTCAAGACATAAAAAATGGAAACAGAATCAATAAAGAAAATCCAGACTTTGAGAAATCTGGATATGAAAAATTTAGGAACCTGAACAGAAACCTCAGAGATAAGCCTCACGAACAGAATACAATAAATGGAACAGAGAAATATAGGGATGAAAAGGAAAATGGGCCAAAAGCACAGAAAAACATTTTCCACAAAATTATAGAAAATTTCCTAGCCTAAAGAAAAACATGCCTGCCAAAGCACAAAAAGCATGCAAAATGCCACAGAGAATAGTCCAGGAAAAAAGCCCCCTCAGTATATGACTAAACTCTAATGTAAAACCAAAAGTAGAATATTAGAAGGTAGAAGATGAAAAAAGACAAAGTAACTTAAAAATCAGACCTATTAGAATTAGGGCTGGCTTCTCAATGTTGACTTTAAAAGCCAGGAGCGGCCTGGACAGATATGCTGTAGACTCAAGACACAACAGATGTCTGCCCAGACTAATATAACCAAAAAAAAAAACCATTCAATTGCCATTGGTTAAGAAAATAAGACATCCTTTGACTAAAAGCAAATTTAAGCAATGTGTATCTACAAATCCAACCCTACAGAAGGGACTAAAGGTAAAGTTGAAGCTAAAGAGAAACCAGAAACAGAGACAGGAAAAAAGACAATCTTCAACAAATGGTACAGGTCAAACTGGATGGCTGTAGGTAAAAGAATCCAAATAGATTCAGTCTTATCACCCTGCAAAAACTTTACTTCAAGAAAATTAAAGATATCCACATAAAACCAGACACAATGAACCTGATAGAAGAGCATGTGGGAATATCCTCTGAACTCATTGGCACAGAAGACTTTTTGAATTGAACACTTTAGGATAGACACTGAGATCAACAATTAATAAATGGGACCTCATGAAACTGAGAAGCTTCCTCAAAGCAAAGCACATGGTCATAAGGACAAGACAGCAGCCTACAAATAAGAAAAGACTTTTACCAAATGCTCAACTGATAGAGGACTAATAACCAAATTATATAAAGAACTCAAATAAACTAAATATCAAGAAAATAAATAACCAAAAGAATGGGATACAGATTTAAAAGAATTTTTAATAGAAGAAATTAAAATGGCTGAAAGAGACTTAAATGTTTGACATTCTTAGCCATCAGGAAAATGCAAATCAAAACTACTTTGAGATTTTATCTTATATCTTTCAGAATGGTGAAGATCAACAAAACAAATGACAGCCCATGCTGGCAAAAATGTAAAGGGAGCACTCACCTATTACTGGTGAGATTGCAAACTTGTAGTCACTATGTAAATTAATGTAACAGTTCCTCAAAAGATGAAAATTGATCTACCTCAAGATCCAGCTATGTCACACTTGGGCATATAGCCAAAGAGCACTTATCCGACCACAGACACATCTTCTCAACCAGGTTTATATCTGCTCTATTCATAATAAACAGAAATTGGAAACAACCTAGATATCTCTCAACAGAAGAATGGATACAGAAATGCAGTATATTTGCACAATGGAGTATTTTTCAGCCATTAAAAACAGCATCAGGAATGGAAATAGAAGAGCATTATTCTAATTGAGGTATCCCAGATAAAGAAATAAAAATATGGTGTGTGTTCACTTATATGTGAACACCAGCTGTTAAATCAATGGTAACCAAATCACAATGTGTAGAACCACAAAGGGTATACAGGGTAAGAAACTAGGAGGTACAGATAGATCTTGGCAGGGAAGGGAAATAATAGAACAGATAATTATGGGTGGATGAAAGCAGCTATAATAGGATGGTCAAGCACAGAGGATGAGGATGGGGATTGAGAAAAAGAATAAGGAAAAAGCTAAAATAAATAGACATATGAGGGGCAGTATGGAAACCTAATATAGTGAAAACTTCCAAATATATATATATGATCTAAATGAAACTGCCAAATAATGGAGGAGGCAATTAGCCATCTCTTCTCACCAAATGAAGCTTCCAGTATTGACACTGGGTTGCATCTAGTTGTTGAACAAAAGGGTCCCATGAAAAAACCCAAACAACTCAGCCTGTTATTGAGACAAGAAACTGCTCTGCACAAACTGACAGCAAGCCACATTGCTGAAGAAAATATTTGCTAGGCCAAGATAGCACCAAGATTGTGGGAGTAACTAACCCATATCTGGTTTGACTTAAGGCCTACTCCAGGAGATGGAACCCACAATCAACACTGCTTGAGTGACAACAAAACAAAATTATATAGAGAGTAAAATTAAGTACTACTGGTCTAAAAACAAAACAACCAAATGAACAAATGTAGTACGAAGTTTTTGGCCCAGACTAGCCCCAGTATCTGGACCAGCTGCCTTGAATAGACTGCCCACAACTGGTTGGTAATAAGCACACAAAGGCTTATATTAATTACATGTTGGTTGGTGTATAGATCAAGCATATTGCTTGCTTTCTCTTACAACATATCCCATTTCTATTAATCTGTCTTGCCACATGGCCCATGGCTTACTTGAGTTCCTTTACATCTTTCCCTCTTGCCAGCAGCTTCCAAAGTCTCTCTCTGACTCCATCCTTTTGCCTCTTTATCTATGCTCAGATTTCCTGCCTGCGTCTAAGATTCATTGCAGACTGAAACATTTCCTTTATTATTCAATGACAGTTCACAGCATACAGAAAGACATCCCACATCAAACAAAGAATATAGTGATAAAATGACTCCTAATGAGATTCTGCTATACTCATCTATCAGTACCTTGTTCAGTCATCATCAGAGAAGTTCTTTCCTGCATCATATGGGATTAAATACAGAGACACACATCCAGACATTACACAGAGTGAGAGACCTTCAAATACCACCCAAAAACCTTCCCCATCAGATCTCAGGGAACCCATAAGAAGAGTTGACAGAAAGATTATTAGAGCCAGAGGGGCTGGAGGACAATAAGAAAACAACAATCTCTAAATTAATCTGAGAAAAGCTCACATGAACTCACAGAGATATAGCAGCAAGAACAGGGCCCCACACAGGTCTGTACTAGGTCCTCTCATATTTATTATGGTTTCCTATTCAGTTACTTTTGGGATTCCCAAGTGTGCAAATGAGTATGTCAATACCTTGTAATTCAGATAAGTCTACATGAATAAGCCACCCAGTTTAAACATTGCTTTCCTCTTTGGGTCTGCCATCATTATTATTTTCTGACTTTCTTTTCCCAAAATAGTCCTTAATGTCACTGTGCCAAAGTTAGATATTATTCTGGTGAGGCCTTCACAGCCTGTTAACAGTTAACCTACATGATATCCAGACTGTAAGCCAGATTCAATAACCCCCCAAACCATGTCCACTAAATAAAAAGTACAAATTCATTATGTCATTTCCAAGAATGTGAGAGGCATATTCACATTCCTAATAATTGTATCAGGAATGAAATAAGAACACCATGGGCATTCAAACGATAAAACTCTAATAAGTCAATGAGTACCTTGTTGATGTCACTTCATTCAAATCCTGACAATGCCATAGCCAATATGACAAAAGAGTTCAAATATAATTAGCCATGTATACACAAGATCCATTGTAGATTGGTTCAATGTTCCCCAAAATTCAATTCCCTGTACCCACTGACTAATCATGAGGCATCCAAATGAACCATAGTAGCTACTGCGAGTAGACTGGTTGCCATCATCTGTGGTGGAAATGCTCTCTGTATGCTGTAAATAAAGGACTGGTTTGGCCTATATAGAACACCATAGAAATGAGTAAAAGATCAGAGCTCAAACAAATAAAGAAAAGACAGAGTTAGTCAGTCTCCATCCGACCCCCGAAGAAGACAGACATATAAAAACCAGGTGAGTCACGGTCTCAAGACACAAAGAGAAGTGACTGATAGACTGTGACAGATTTCCAACATCACTAAAAGATATGACAGAGGCTTTGGGCCATAAAGGCTGAAGATAGTGCCCCAACATTATAAAAGAACTTTGGGTGACTATCCAGGCAAACAAGTGTCATCTCTGTCATTTTCTAGACTTTAGAAGTTGCTTGCACTTCCTATTTATTTACATAATAATATATCCTTCTGTAGTCTTTGATGTGGTTAAAAGTTTAATAATTATAAATATAGCTCTTTTTAGTTTAAAAGATATATTAGATATAAAACTTTAAACTCACAAAAATAAGATAGATAATAAAATATTTTTTAAGTTTATTAATTACAAATAGACTAGATATTGTGACTATAATTCCTCCTTAAAAGCTGTTCTGTTATAATTTTGCTATATAAAAATTAAAACCTTCCTTTTTAATTAAACAGAAAAGAGGAGATGTGGTGGAAATGCTCTCTGTATGTTGTAAATAAAGGACTGGTTTGGCCTATATAGAACACCATAGAAATGAGTAAAAGATCAGAGCTCAAACAAATAAAAAAAAGACAGAGTTAGTCAGTCTCCATCCGACGCCTGAAGAAGACAGACATATAAAAACAGGTGAGCCACGGGCTGGGCCATGTGGCAAAAAGATTAATAAAAATAAGTTAATTTAAGAAAAAGAGCTAGCTAATAATGTGCTTGAGACATGGACCAAACAATATAAAATATATAAGTGTCTAATTCATTTCTTTGAGAGACAAAAGCCGCCGCACAGACCAGGTTCCAAACCTCTGCCACAGACCAAGTTCCAAACCTCTGCCACGGGTCAGGGTCCAAACTCCGGGGCCCCAAACGGCCCGGGAAAAATTACTACAACAATCATCTCTGTCAGATATAACTCCCACATACAGGAGCTACTTTGCATGACATATATGCAAGTGCATCCACAAGGGACAAACTCCACCATGGTAATTTGTCATAGGATGTCTCTGAGTTTATGAGTCCTTTGCTAACTGAACCTAGGCCATGCATGACACACATAAAGGAGATATTTTCCTGATAGATATCCATGAATTTACCAACAGGACAACAAGATAACACTGACAGCAATATATTCATTATCCTGGACATAAAAGTCCCAGTAGAAAGCCCTGGAAGGGCAAGGATCTAATGTAGAAAGCATTCAGTTGTTTCTTGACTTTATCAATAAGCATTCAGCATTTCCTAAATGCAACACAAGGAAAATCCTGAAAAAAGGACCTAACCATGTGATCACTGGAAAAACAGAATGAATAGTAAATGTCAGTTATGCTCCATCTAGTTAGATATATGTTTATTCTCTTTACCATAGAAAAAGTGCACCACATTAGGCCAGCTGACATCAGAAAGAAAAAGTGAGTTTTATTTCCTCCATTGTCCACCACTACCTAGTATTTATCATTTGCTTTTCCAGCTCAATTCTGTGATCATGAGGTACCAGAAGAAATAGGCTATGACTCCTGCAGTCATACGAATTGGGAATTAGGCTTACTTAAAACATGGCCTCTATTTGATTGTGATGCCTGCTTTGCTACTGTTGGACAGAAAGAAGAAAAGTCAGGAAACTACTGTTTAAGGATAATTACTATATCATAATCTTTATGAAATCACTACTTGAAAGAATGTATCAAAGGGTGGGATGTAGATACAGGGGTCATTGTACAGAGTCCTGCAATCAGAGGGAAGTGGGAGCTTCATTTCATGTGCAGATGGATATTAGGTTATAGAAAAGAGCAAGCTAAAGGTCAACAGATAGAAAAATTGTTAAGAAGTGTGGGCATATACCCTAAAGATGCACATTCACACTCCAAAGGCATTAGCTCAACTATGTTCATAGCAGCATTATTCATAATAGCAAGAACCTGGAAACAACCTAGATGCCCCTCAACTGAAGAATGGATTAACAAACTGTGATACATCTACACAATGGAGTACTACTCAGCAGTAAGAAAAACTGATATCCTAAAATTTGCAGGCAAATGGATAGATTTGAAGAATATCCTCTGAGCGAGATATCAAAAACCCAGAAAGATAAGCAGGGGATTTACTCACTCATTAGTGAACTTTAAACAAACAAACAAAAAAAAAGCAAAAAGCAAAGCATGTCCAAGCTGCAAACCACAACCACTGAACAGCTTGGGATCTGAAACACCTTGGACCATTACCTTGGAGCCAACTCCTTCCAGAGGAACACCTACCCAATCTTGATGTTGGGGTGAGGAAAGCAGATCTGCCGGGAGTGGATGCTGAACTAAGCCATACTGTGACCTTGGTCCGTCCTGCCCTTGCTGGGGAGGAGATAAGGAGATGAGAAGAGAGTGCCTGGAAGAGGTGGGAAGGGGAAGGAAGTTTGAACAAGGGTATAGCATGGATAAAAATATGACTTTATTCATAATAAAAAAAGAAGTGTGGGGTAAAGAGGATTCTGTCTATACAGTTCTACTAATTAATCTAGATGTACAGAAGCCTATTCCCTGACTAATACCTCCATGACACCCATGCAAATAAGGTTACTAAGACCCAATCTATAGTCTCTGAAGTCAAACACTAGGAAGCTAATATAATATCTGACAATGCTGGTCACTTATTTTGAATTGAGGATGCATCCTGCCCTATATGTTTGATTCCTCAGATAGTACCAGATAGTATATACCAAATAGTATAAATATAGAAATATATGTTATCTTTCTGAAATTACATACTTAAGGCAAAGTTGAATGCATTAGATAGGTAAGCTTGAGAATTAACAACTGTAGACAATGAGAGAATACAATAATAACTGCAAAAGCTTATATTGAAATGACTATCAACAATCAGCACATTGAAGCACTGAACATTCTGGAAGATAACTGTTATAATTGCACACCTTGATTTCTATGACACAGTCAGAGGGAAACTGATACAAGACTGAGTTGCTAGAAAGGGAGAGTCATAACCCAGAACAATACAGTAGGGACACAGGAGTATCACACTCCACAGAGAGGCAAATAATTTAAACTGAGTAAATTCATGTTAACTAGAAATATCAAATCCAGCACTTTTCATATAGTGTTTCAGAGCAGTATTGCTATTATATAAATAGAATTCTATATGCAGACCACAGCTCCAAGCTGAAGATTGTCCACCAGAGAGGAGCCACCTGCTCTCCCTCCTAGAACACTAGCACCACATTTATTCAGTTTTGACTTCAAGATGAATACCAAGACGAATATCTCACAAAAATAAATAAGAGACATTACGTTTGAATTTAATTTTTATTTTAAAGACATCATTTGGTACAGGGAAAAACACAAAGTCAAGTAATTCCAGGAATTTTAACACAAATCAGTATGGAGGCTCAGTTACAGCAGCAGTCATGTCTTCCTAGAGCAAACATACCACAGGTTTCACACCTCACCCTGGCTTTTCAATGACTAAAGTGCTGTTTGCACACAGCAGAGGCTGGCCACTTTGAAGAGGATGAGGTTCTTCTGTGTGTTGTCATAATATCCCCCCTTTCTTTTACCCCAGGCAGCTCACAACACAGGATACATGGCATAGGAAGCAATTCCACAATAGTTGTTCTCATCTCTGGGAATCTTCATGTAGCCTTTTTCTCCCCAATTTTCACCATGACTGAAAGAAATTAAGTTTTCCATGTGGTTAAAAAAAAAGACACAGAAGACTGGACTATTACAATAATGTCACATTTGAACACTGGGCCAGAGACCAACTCAATAGAAAGCATCAGAAAAGGCAGAGAATCAATTCCAGAGTACCAAGATTTACCTTACAGAGGAGAGTACAAATCACAGCAGGAAAAATGAGGACATCTTCTACCCACAAGTTGTTCAGAAAGAACCAATGAGAAATAGAAAATCAATGGCACAAGTATTAGATTGGCTCCTTAAAATCCAGTGAAAGAATCTCATCTCTGTGTTCATATATTATATTTTTGTTGCTGCAGCCAAAGGCAGGGATCAGAGAATAAACTGAGATCACACACGTGTAAGAGACCAAGTTTTTCTTAAAGACAAAATGAGACTGAAGATATGGCTCAGTGCCTAAGAGCACATGGAGATCTTCCACAGACAAAAGTTCCTACCCAGCTCAACACCCATATCATGGAGCTCACAATCCCCAAAACTGAAGCTGTAGGGAATGTGGTGTCTTTGTCTGGTCTGCATGAGCAGCTGCCCACACACACAGCATTCACTTACACAAACACATACTAACAACAAGTGAAAGTAACTTAAAAAAATCTAGGATGTCTTTTTGCCCCCAATCTGTAATAGCCAAAGCCGAGACATAACTGGAACAAACTGGATAAGCACACTAGCAAATATAGGAAACTCTAGAATCCATGACAATCACCACCTTAATACATAAGGTGAATAACAACTTAGAAAGATAACTAATGTCAATACCAGGCCTACACACACACACACACACACACACACACACACACACACACACACACACAAATGCACACACACATAAATACATATAAGCATACATACAAACACCCACATTAACAAACACACACAAATACACATATACATACATAAAGTACATACATTTGAAAAAAAGACAAAAGAAAAAGAAAATGCTCCTTTTTCAACTTACTGTAATGATGCTTATAACTACAAACAGAAAGTTCATCTGAAACATAAAACATAAATAATTTTAGGAATTCATACCTGTTCTTTACTAGCCAATATTTTCTACCATCTGATTCTTTGCCTTCATAGCCAAAGCCAACCAACAGCACAGAATGGTTAGGAGAATCACGTTTGCAATTAGGCTCATGGTATATACCTGAAGAACAAAATGAATGGAGTAAAAGGCACCAGGAACCTGATAATGACCATTGTCAACAACAATAGTGAGACATACACTAACTTTACTGTAATGACAAAAAATTATAATAAACATTAAAACCATAGTTGACAGAAATTCAAAAAAGTAAAAATGAGCATAACTTTGTCAACAAACCCTTTCTTATACCCACATAAGATTGCTCTTTCACAACTTGTGCTTTTGCTAATAAAATCCCATTCCAAGAAATATTGGGACCTTGGAACCTTGGGACCTTGAGACCTCCTGCCCAGGCTGGGGAGGAGATGGGAGATGTGGAGAAGAGAGAGTGACCTGAGGTGGTGGGAGGGGGAAGGGACCTTGAATAAGTATATACACCAATAGAAAATGTGACTTCTCTATTCATAGTAAAAAAGAAAAAAGTAAAAAAAGAAATCATAATTAAACATAAATTCCTTAATTCAAAGCACTCTTTAGAATTCAGTTCTATAAAGGCAATCATTCCATATCTTAATATATGCCAAGTAGAGAAAATTATAATGAATATAACTAAATAATATGACAAATAATTAAGTACTCAAATGCATAGCTATGTATGCACTGGAGGAAACAAAACACACAATTATTGTATTAGCAAGTGTAAAATTTACAAACCCTAAAACTCACATCAAATTTTATATACTATTAGGATATTAACCAGGTAGGACCCAAAGGGTCACAAACATTTTTGATTAATATCTAGAAAAACACAGGCATACCTCCTGTATATTTTTTAAAAGATTCATGTCCAGCATCAATTCCAACAGCAATGGGCCCATGAGTTACTAAAGCATTCATTAGGGCTTCTTCATTCCTTGAGACAACCAAAAAGCGAGTGATCTTAACAACAGAACTTTCAGGACGGTACCTGCAGCGTCCTTCCTTTAAAAAGTAAAGATTTAGAAGACTTGATTACTTCCATCTACCTTCCCACATCTGGACTGTTGTAAATCATTTCAGGGAGTGAAATGTTACTGGGAGACTTGAAACTAAAAGTCAGCTCTTATGTCTTCAGTGACATCCCATAGGTCTTCCTATTCATAAGAAATTTTTATGGTGCAGAAATTTGTGTTTTATGTGGAAAGGCTTACACATCCTCCATGTGCATAGAAGCATGCAACCATGGAAGCAGACAGCTGCCCAATGGAGGATACTGTAATGGCATCACTGTTGGTAGGCAGAGATTCTACATTAATGTGATCTGGAAGCAATGGATTATTTCTGCATTTTCTCCTTGCCCTAGTCAAACTAAAATGACAACCAGGAAGCCCACTCACCTTTGCTTCATATGGATAGGTTGCTGCAGCCTCCAGACCTCCATTGTTCTTTACGTATTGAAAGGCATTATAGATCCTGCCTCCTTTACAGCCATTAGTGCCAAAAGATTTAGAACAGTCTATTAGGTTCTGTACACTCAGAGGGATCAGTTTGCCTGTTTTCTTGAACAGCTGTCCTTCTATCGCAGCAGCCACAGCAAAAGCCCAACAAGCACCACAACCACCCTGAGCAGAGAAGGAAATATTGTCATCCACAAACAAATACTAACTACAACAATAATTAAAGCTAATGAATACTTTATCAAATATAAACTATTAGCATTTGATGGATGTTGAGGTAAAAAGGGTCACTCTTCATTGGGAGGTGTCTTTTGCCTCAGTGGATAATCACAGGAACACACAGAGATGCACATAAAGTCTTCATATATTTGTTGCCAGGTGTGAAAATGTCATTAGTGGAAGAAATTATGTTAGGAGATATAGCCACTAGATGTATGTTTGGGTGTAAGTTGTCCATAGAAAATATAGGTATATATTTTATAACTGTATGGGCCCTATAATTGGTAGGTTGTGGATTAAGGGTTCCTTATTACTTGAGTAAACCAAAAAAACATTTGTTTCTAGCAACAGAATGCTACGGACAAAACCCATGGCATTCAAGTTTTAAAAAAAAAATGTGTAGTGAACACCATGTCATACCACAGTCAAATAATACAGACTTGTCTATAACTTTTGCATCCCCAGTAGTTGAGAAAGACAGTCATGTGACATTGCCATACCTGACTCTGCACAGGGGTTACATAGCCTTGTGTTCTCCAATCCAAAGTTTTAGGGATTTTGGTATCTCCTCGTTTCTGGATGAGTCTTCCATTCCTTAGAGTCAGAACTGAACTTTCCACCATCATTTTCCTCATTTCTTCACCAGTCTTCAAGAAGAAGTTCATAAAGTCTCCATTTAAAGAACAGAATGGAAAAACAAAAAAGTGTCTACCAACTTTGTCACACTCACCATGTCCCCAGATTCATCCATCTCTACAGTGAAGTTGCTCATCCCCAGACCATTCCCCACACTGTGCAGTTTAATCATTTTCACATTTTCTTCCCATACTCTTCTCTTCTGTCTTTCATTTTCCTGGAAAGAAACATAATGAATAGCGTTTATCTATAATTACATTCCTTAAAAACCTAACTAAGTAAAATGGTTGCAGCATATGAACAGAAGTCATGGAGAGGAATCTCAGGACACGAGAGCAAGCTGCTCCCAACATCCAGATAGACAGTGGCCACCCTGTGTTCACCCAGTGTTACATTAATGCCTCAGGTAAGGGTGGCTCTGTGCCCTCTGTTATATCCATAAGCACCCAACAGCAATGGACATGCTCTACAGGGACCCTCTTTGTGTGTCCATGTGACCTACTTGGCTGTATGTTTTCCCATTGCTTCTCTTCCACTCCTCCCACTCAGCATCCAAACTGTAATCTTGTGTTGGAGCAGCTGAGGCCACTCCCAAGCAGAGGATGGCCAAGAAGATGGCAGAAATCATGTTTCAAACACCTAGAGAGGGAAGAAAAATAAATAGGAAAATATACCAACACTCGAGAAATAAAGCATGTATGCTGGATAAATTGTTATAACTATTCCCCTAAATACTTACTCAGAGATTTGGAAAATGGATAAATGTAAGTTTGGACTAGAGATGCCATGGATGGCACTTAATTTTTACATAAAATTGCAGAGCATGTGGGAAAAATTCTACAAATTCATGGAAACTGCCATATACTGCAAATTGACATGGTCATAAAAATAATAATGGATATCAAAAGCCACATAACTAAGGACTTGGACAGAGTAAACCTGAGAGTTATAAGAATAAAAATTTTCTCCTATGTAGCATTTGATACTAAGTAAAAGTTTCCTCAATAATTGAGATCACATTGTATGAGATAACCTTAATACAGAGCAGAATGTGGGCTGTTTCAAACATTCTCTCTTGAATGGAAAGATTCTAGACTATCCTGCTTAGAAAATATGGCAAAAGTCAACACTTCTATTACTCTATCAGACTATTGGGACTTTGCAACACATTCATTATATCAATGAGAAAAAAAATCTCAAATGAAAAAGCCCGTGGAAGCTAGAAACACCATGATGTTGGACTATTACATACAGCCACTCTGAAATCCCAGGATAAGGCCATGTTGGGTCTCTTAAGCAACATTTCCTATGAAAACTGTCAAGTGGCATGCCACCTGATACCCCTTCTGCACATGTCAATTAGGAAAAAAATGTATCCAGAGCTGACCTTTGTAGGCTCAGAATGGGATAAACATGACCCTAGTGTACATGATATCAGCTGTCACACTATCTGGCCATGGCCAGATTTTCACTGAATTGGAACCTTTACAAACCTGGAAACCTGGAGATACTACGTTTCCCTCTCTGGCTTCCCTACCTTCCTCTTCCTCCATACAGCAGGGCTGCTGAGGTTGAGAAGATATTCTCTTTCCTGGGACTCTGCCTGATTCTCCCTGGAGTCTCTCAAGACTCTCCACCAGGGTCACTTCCTAATCTGCTTTGGCAGATGCAAGGACTCACCTGCGGTAATGTCTGTTGCTTTAGTGCACTCCAGAAGCTCTTCTGAGGTTGCTGAGGTGTCAGAATCTAGCCGAGGACACCTCACTTAGGGTTTAAATATCAAGTCTCTGGCTAGTCTGCCCTCTCAATCAACCATTTCCTTCTACTGATTGACTGTCACATGACTATATTGGGCCTCCAGGCTCCTATTGAGATCTAATCTTTCCTGTCCTGGAGGGGTGGGTGTCAACTGTCTGAGTGATTATGTGAAGTCTGACTTTCAGACATTTACACAAGAAGTGAGGATACCACTTTTCATGCCTTGGATCACATAGTAGCCTGACATTTTATCTCTATAGTAGCTCAAAATGGGGATAAGAGGTTTCCAAGAAAAGCTATGTAGGATTTCAATGTAGCTCTTAGCTTAAAATAAGAGATTTGGTTACCATCATGTGCTCATTCAAGATATTCTAGTCTTTTAATTTATGTTTAATTCAAAGTTATATTAGAATTCAGTGAGAACACTAACTTTGGCATGCATTCTTTTCAGTGTCACAGAGGAACACAACTAGATCACAGAAGAAGCCTGATATTGGAGGGACGATGCCATATAGAAAGTGTTGTTCAAGACTGAATCAAGGAGGGAAATGTAAGTCCTAACGTGCATGGTCTCATGAAACTGATAGTTCTCTCCTTGCAGGTAAATTGAATACCTGTTGCCAAGCACCATCACACCTGTCAATATTTTCATTCAGTAGCACATGTATCACCTGTAATTTCAACATTTATAGTTCTAGATATACATCTCAGTAGCCTTAGGGACACCGTCATTGTTGTGCTGTGTGAACATCATCAAGTAGATCTCCAGGAAATAGCTTCTGCTTCCAGGAAATGTGGACTCATTAAACAATAATCCTCTGATTGCTGTCCTCAACCTCAGCAGCCCTCATTTCAGTTTCTCTGGTTAGGAATTTACTGGTTTCTTTTTTATTTATTTAAAAGTTTTTTTTAATTTTACATACCAGTCACAGTTCCCCTTCCCTCCCCTCCACCTACTAGCCCCCAGCTTCTCCCCACCCTACCCCTCATCCACTTCTCAGAAAGGGTAAGGACTCCCACAGGGAGCCAATACAGTCTGGCATATCAAGTCGAGGCAGGACTAAACCCATCCACCATATGAAGGCTGAGCAAGGTATCCTTCAATAGGGAATGGGTTCCAAAAAGCCAGTTCATGCACCAGAGATAAATCCTGGTTCCACTGCCAGAGGCCCCACAATCTGCCCAAGCCACACACTGTCTTCCACATTCTACTTCCACTAGAGGGCCTAGTTCAGTCCCATGCAGGTTTCCAACTATCAGTCCATGAGCTCCCAGTAACTCAACTGTTTATGTGAGTTTCCCCATCATGATCTTGACCCCTTTGCTTATATAATCCCTCCGCACTCTCTTTGACTGGACTGGGAGTTGGGGCTAGAATTCTGTACCTTTTTAAAGTTTCTATCACTTAATTTTTCTTTTTCTCATGTATTCATTGTATTTAATTCTTAGAAGTGGATGTCACGGTAGCAAAATTCAATGGAGTTTTAGGAGACCAAATGTAGTCAGATACTGAATCCAAATAGTATCATTGTAAGGAAAGCTGAAGATCCAAGACATTCATGCTAAGGATTTTTCCTCTTTCAATGACATAAGAGTGCTTTTGCTTAAGGTCCACTAATGAGTGAATACATCCCCTGCATGCGAATGTGTATCTTTAGGATATATGCCCAATAGTGGTGTTGCTGGATCCTTGGGGAGATAGATTGATTCCCAGTTTTCTGAGAAACCACCATACTGCATTCCAGAGTGGCTGAACAAGCTTACACTCCCACCAACAATGGAGGAATGTTCCCCTTGCTCTAATCCTCTCTAGCATAGGCTATCATCTACGTTTTTAGCCATTCTGAAAGGTATAAGGTGCTATCTCAAAGTTGTTTTGATTTGCATTTCTCTGATGGATAATTTTTCTGTTGAGCATTTTTTCAGGTGCCTTTCAGTCATTCATAATTCTTCTGCTGAGAATTCCTTTTTTAGTTCTAAACCTCATTTTAATTGGGTTATTTAGGGCTTTGGGTTCTAGTTTCTTGAGTTCTCTATATATTTTGCAGATCAGTCCTTTGTCACTTGTAATGTTGGTGAGGATCTTTTCCCATTCTATAGGTTGTCATTTTATCTTAAACCTAGGCTACGCTAGTCAGAGATCGGAGTTTCTGTTAACAATGTCTATGTATGTCCTTGAATTATCTCATTTCTGTCAAGAATCCTGATAAGTCTGGTCACAGGAAAACATTATTGCTCTCTGATCACCCTTCAAATATGATCAGGGTTCCTCCTTGCTTGTCTACAGCAAAAATCTTTGAACATTTGTCCACCCACAGTCCAACTCTGATTCTCCTTTGTTGCAATATTTTCACATTTTCAGTTCCCCACCCTTCTCCTCAGCTACAAACTCTGTTATTCAGACTTATGTTGAGCAGACCCACTTGCCCACTGTGTCATCCTTTTATGTATTTCCAGTGTCCTTACAAAATATTTCCTACTAATGATGTAATGAGTGTCACAGGATAAGTTTCTCTGAGGCAGCAGTTTCCTTGGATTTTCATTGTCCAATACAGCACCAGGGATCTTCTCAGATGACCTCAAGATTTACGTGTGGTTCAGGAACAGCTTGAAAGGACATAGAGCTCACTTACCCTTCCTAAGCTGCTCTAGCATGACCTCACTTGTCATTATTGTCCCACATTAGAAAGGCAGATAGGACCACCCTTCATCTGCATCTTTCACTACTTGGACAATTTCATGAATAAGTCACTAGTCATAGAAGATAAAAAAAATGAGACTTTATTCAAAAATAAAAAATATACTGCCTGTAAAAAAAGATAACTCATCATCTATGCACAGATTTTCATATGATCAATGGCAACTCCATCTCTAAGATCTTGCTAGGAAAATATAATCCTTTTTTACATAAAAGATTAATATTTATTAGAAGTGTTTATATGAAACACTCACTGATACAAAACTGAATCATAAGACAATTCCTGGTCCATGCATCAGTGGTAGTGGGTCAGGTCATCTCTCCAAGAGCTCAGGAGAATAAATAGGAAGGGGAGACAGCATGTGCACAGACTTTTTTCTGATGTTTTTTCTTTTTACTCTATCATGCTGACTCTGCATTTCTTTTGTTCTTCACAACTGTAATATACCTAACAGAATATAGGAGTTGCATTTGAAGGTCACATTCAATTTATTTTGTTCCATTTTTTTATTTAAAAAGTTTTTTCCATATCCACCACTGCTCCCACTCCCTTTTCTCCTCCTAGTCCCTCCCAGTCTCCCTCAGCCTCCCCCCATCCCTCCATCCATTCCCCAGTGAGGGCAAGGAGGTAGGTCTGAGTCCCTCATTCAATACTGAGGGTGAGGTAGTTGTTCCTCTATAGGAAATGGGCTCTGATATGTCATCTTGCTGAGGAACCTTTATGGAAAGGAACTAAACCCTCCAAAGTTAGATGATTATCAAATGGCATGAGCAGTTTGTAGAGCCTCTTGCAGTAGACTCAGAGTATGTTCCTGAATATCATAATTCTTAAATCTACTCAAAGTGTTTTGAAGCAAGCCCTCAAATTATTACTGACCTCCACTGAAGTTTAGGGAGCCCTGTGAATGGTAATTGTAAAAATGATAGGAAATACCTGTGTAAACAGCTCAGAAAACCACTAGTAACCGAACTACTATTTCCCTATAAGTCCCATATTAAAATTAGAGACATAGCAGTAAGAATCACTTCTAGTAATGCTTTATTTCCTTGACTACCAGCTCCTCATGGGTAGGGATATGTATCCCTAGAAGCAACCTAATAACAAGGATGTATGCACATGAACTGTTCAGTTTAAACATTTTAACTATCTTTTCCTCTGATCACCATAAGACACCTAAATTGATTTATTTTTATTTTTTTATTGAGACAGTGTCTCACTGTGTAACCCACGCTGACCTGGAACTTGATGTGTAAACCAGATTTTCTGACTGACAGCATTCTGATTATATCTACCTCCATAATGACTAATAAAAGACAAACACCACTGCATCAGTGTGTGTGTGTGTGTGTGTGTGTGTGTGTGTGTGTGTGTATAAAATTGTTCTGTGTTTAGATAAAACAATGTTTCTATATTAAATGAATATTTCAGTACTTATATAATTTTTAAACAAAGTATAATGCTTCAACTAATGCTATCCAGTCTCAAAACCTTTCTACAGCTCTGAACAAACCTAATATCTATTCTCCACACTTATCTGTTGTCTGTTTCCATTCTCAATGTTCTGTCTGATGGGCACATATCCTAATTATTACATAATAATTATAGCATAAAATAAAATTATAGCATATTTAACTAGAAGTCTGACTTATTAATCTGACATGATACTTTTTAAAAGTTTTTTGAAACTGTTTTCATATTTACAAAACAATAAATAGCAAGGAAATATAAACTTAGAGAAATACTGTGGCCTCATTACAAAGCAATAGCTTCTTTCTTTCTTTGTTTTTTTTCTTCATTCCTTCCTCTTTTTCTTTAACTTCAAATGTTCAGAATTCACCAAGTCCCCAAAGTATTTTTTAAAGCAGTGCTTCTTGAATTATATCACCTATCACAATGTATAGAAGTTGGCAGTGAGTCAGCCAGGTGACTTCATCATCTGTTCTCTGTGATTTTGGAGTATATGTATGCAAGAACTGAAGCCCAGCTAACTCCTGGCTCCTCTCCATCTGTACTGTCAGTGGGAGGAAATATCATTTCTAGTTTCAGTGGGTCACCTCTAAATGTCATGAGGCATAGACTAGACTTGTCATTTTTCCCTGCAACCTGGAGTACCTTGCATTTTGTTGTTGCTGATAGCAAGAGTGCCCAAGATTTTTATATTTATGATTCTCTTTGTCAGACACATTATTTTATTTCTCTATAGCCAAAATATATGCAAACTTCACATTCATTTTAGTCTCTGTGAGCCCTGCTTAGTTAATTCAGTGGGCCTTGTTCTTCTGGGTGTCTTTCTTCCCCTGATTCCTAGTCTTCCCTCTTCCTATTTCACAGGGTTTCCTGATATCCTAGGTGAGAAAATAGTGAAGACCTTCAATTTAGACTCTCTCTACATTTGGGTCTCTGTATCTGTTCCCATCTGCTGCCTGAGGAGGCTTCTCTAATGACAACTGGGTAAGACATTGATCCTAGGTCTCTGGGCTACCCAGCTTCCAGTTTCTGGCCATTGCAGGCAGTGTAGGGCATGGACTCACTCTCATAGAAGTGCCACTTAAAGAAAAATATTCAGCACACTTACATCAGAGAAATGAAAATCAAAACTACTTTTTAAAAATTATAAATTCTTGGCCAATAGCTGAGGTTTATTATTAACTAGTTCTTATATTTATATCAACCCATTTCTGTTCATCCATTTATTACCACATGGTCCTTAGCTTACTGATCTTCTGGCATCTTGCATCACCAGTGGCTGACTCAGAGTCTCTCAGAGTCTGCTCTTCCTCCTGTGAGTCCTTAGTTTGATTCTTCTGCCTAACCTTATCCTTGATCTTAACATAGGCCAAAGCATCTTTATTATCAACCAATGAGAGCAGAACGTATTCACAGCACACAGGACCATCCCACAGTATATTCTGATTTGTTGTGGTCTTCTGTAATGTTCTTCATCTGTTGTAAAAAGAAGTTTCCTTGAAGAAAGATGAGGACAACAATTATCTATGAGTATAAGTCAAATATTTAGAATGTACTTAGGTATTATTTTAGTTTAGTAAAATGGTGGTTGTTGATTCTTATTTGAGAGCTAGGTTTCTAGTACCAGGCATGGCTTTTCTCTTTTTTCATATTTACTTTTTTATTTTAAAAGTTTTTTCCCATACCCATCACTGATTCCCTTCCCTCCCCTTTTCCGAGTCCTCCCTCAGTCTCTTCCCCACACCCCCATTCATTTCCCAGGCAGGGCAAGGAATCCTAAGGTGAGTCAGTTCAGTCTGGCATATCCAGTTGACATATGTCTGAGTCCCTCCCCAGTATCAAAGCTGAGTTAGATGTTCCTCTGTAGGGGATAAGCTCTGAGATGACAGTTTATGAACCAGGAATAAACTCTGGTGTTATTATAAGAGGCTTTACAAATTTCCCATGTCATAAGAATGACATCTACAGTCTGAGGGTTTAGTTCTATTCTATGAAGATTCTTCAGCTGTCATTTCAGAGTCAGGGGACTCCCAATAGCTTAGATCAGCTATCCTGATCCCTTTGTTCGTATGCTCCCTCCTCTCTTTCTTCAGTTGGAATAGGAGCTCAACCTCGTGCTTAGCTATTGATCTCTGCAAAACTACTTTGAGATTCCATTTTATACCTGTCAGAATGGCTAAAATCAATAACACAAGTTACAGCTCACTCTGACAAAGGTGTGAAGCAAGGAGAACACTCCTCCATTGCTGGTAGGAGTGCAAACTTGTACAGCCACTATGAAAATCAATATGGCAAATACTTATTCAACTATGCTCATTGTAGCTTTATTGAAATAGCCAGATACTAGAAAAGCCTAGCTGCCGCTCAACTGAAGAATGAATAAAATCTATTGAAATTTGCACAATACAGTGTTACTCAGTTATTTAAAAATAATATCATGTATCTCTAGTGCATGAACTGGCTTTTTAGAGCCCATTCCCTATAAAGGAATACTTTGCTCAGCCTTGATACAGAGAGGATGGGTCTTGGTCCTGCCTCAACTTGATATGGCAGACTTTGTTGGCTCCCCATAAGAGGCTTTACCCTTTCTGAGGAGTGAACAGGAGGGTAGGATGGAGAAGCTGGCGTGTGAGTGGGAAGAGGAGAAGGAGGGGGAATTGTGGTTGGCATATAAAAAAAATCTTTCAGATAAAAAAGTTTAAAAAAGTAATATCATGGCAGAATCCCAGTGCTCTCTGGAGCAGGGGCAGGTAGACTCTGTCTCTGACCACATACATAGCTCCTGCTGAGGGAAACCCCCGCCAGGACCTTGAACTGAGCAAACCAACTACAGGGGTCTCTGAAGGGCAGGTTCGGACCCCGCCCAGAGGTCAGGAGGGGGCAAGAGGCCTCGGCGCCTGGGAGGGAGAGTTGAGCTCCCATTGCTTCTGGTTCCACTTCTGGGACCCAGTGCTGGCTGCAGAATCCCGGTGCTCTCTAGAGCAGGGGCAGGTAAACTCTGTCTCTGACCACATACACAGCTCCTGCTGAGGGAAACCACCGCCACGACCTCGAACTGAGCGAACCAACTACAGGGGTCTCTGAAGGGCAGATTCAGACCCCGCCCGGAGGTCAGGAGTGCGCAGGAGGCCTCAGCGCCTGGGAGGGAGAGTTGAGCTCCCATTGCTTCTGGTTCCACTTCCGGAACCCAGTGCTGGCTGCAGAATCCCAGTGCTCTCTGGAGCAGGGGCAGGTAAACTCTGTCCCTGACCACATACACAGCTCCTGCTGAGGGAATTTGCACAGCTCCCACCACAACATCGAACTGAGCAAATCAACAACTGCAGGGGTCTCTGAAAGACAGAATCAGACCCTGACCAGAAAGGTGACAGGAGGCATACAAATCCGAGTGCCACAACTGACCAGGACCCATCTAATCGTGAACCACTGAAGCCATGGGCAAACGTCAGTGCAAAAAATTACATAATACTACAAAGGACAACATGGTAACTCCAGAAGAGAGTGGCGATCCTACAAATACAAGGCCTAAACTGACCAATGAAGAGGAAACAGAAGGAAGCAACACCAAAAATTCCTTTTTGAT